>PVIY010015362.1:0-54002 GCA_004026745.1 Myrmecophaga tridactyla | reverse complement strand
CCACCCCCCCAGCTCTGCGCATCAGTTTACAGCACTGCCAAGCCCATGCATGTACATGGGCCCCTAATAACGTCATTCGGCTCAGGGAACCTCACTTTGCAGCAGTCCTAGAACCGCACATGCACACAGCCCTCAGCCTCACTTCCCAGCTCTGAGAAAGTGATGACCTGCACAACCAGGTCACATCTGCCCCCAATCCCAAAAGACATAACACTGACCTGCTGCCACAGCTCTATGCATGCACACAAAGGGCCCCATGCCTTACACCAGTGCACACTGGGGTTGTGCCCCCCAGACCGGTGCATCTGCTTATCTATGTCCTCCCTGGCCACTGGGTGCCCATTTTCACAAGCATCAGCATAACATCCCCAACCTGTGCCTATACCTGCTCTGAAACGAATCACTGTACTGAGTGTCCCACTCCATGCCCTGCTCCCTGTAGTACAACCATGCCGCAAACACAAGGCCTTAGACTACTGAAAGAAATCAACTCCCAGAGTAAATCAGTCAAGATATTTACATGCCATGAAGATAGCAGAAGATCACTAAGCACATCACAATGCAGACAGATATAGCCCTGCCTGATGACCAAATTAAAACACCAGAGGAGACCCAGACATTAGAACAATTGATCAAAACAAAGCACACAAGTATAAGAATCATGGTTGTCCCAGAAGAAGAAGAGAGGTGTAAAGGGCTAGGAAGAGTAGTTGAGGATATAATGGGGGGAAACTTCCCAACCTTCATAAAGGGCATAAATATACAAATCAAAGAAGCCCAATGAACTCCAAACAGAATAAATCCAAATAGGCCTTCCCCAAGGCACATACTAATTAGTCTGTCAAATGTTGAAGAAAAGCAGAAAATCCTGGAAGCAGCAAGAGACAAACAAGAGACCGGCCCTACAAGAAATACTAAAAGGAGTTCTGCCAGCAGGAAAAAAAAAAAAGACCGAAGAGAGAGGTCTGGAGGAGGGCACAGAATTGAAGAGTGCCACTAAGGGTAATTTAAAGAATACAAAGAGAAAGGAGGAAAAGAATCTATAGATCGGACAAATAAAATAAGAAAGCTAAGATGGTGGAATCAAGAAGCACCTTTTCAGTAATAACTTTGAATGTTGTTAATGGACTAAATTAACAATTAAGAGATATAAATTGGCAGAATGGATTAAGAAACACCATCCAGCTATATACTGCTTACAAGAGACTCATCTTAGATACAATGATACAAATAGATTGAAAGTGAAAGGATAGAAAAAGATTTTCCATACATATAACCAAAAGAAAGCAGGAGTAGCTATACTAATATCGGACAAAATAGTCTTTAAATGTAAAGACATCATAAGAGACAAAGAAGGACACTATGTACTAATTAAAGGGTCAATTCACTAAGAAGTTATAATGATCATAAATGTTTATGCTCCCAATCAAGGAGCTCCAGAGTATATGAGACAGACATTGGCAAACCTGAGGGGAGCAATAGAGGTTTCAACAATAACAGTAGGAGACTTCCATACTCCACTATCCTCTATATAGATAGAACAACCAGACAGAAGATCAACAAGGAAATAGAGAAGTTAAATAGCTTAATAAATGAATTAGACCTAACAAACATGTGTAGAACATTGCACCCTAAAGCACAAGAATATACATTCTTATCAAGAGCTCATGGAACATTCTCCAGGATAGATCATATGCTGGGGCACAAAACTGGTCTTTATAAATTTAAATACATTGAAATTATTCAAAGCGCTTTTGCTGATCACAGTGGGATGAAGATGGATCTCAATAACCATCAAAGAACAAGAACATTTGCAAATATATGGAGATTAAACAACACACTCTTAAACAACCAGTCAAAGAAAAATTTGCTAAAGAAATCAGTAGCTATCTGGAGATGAATGAAAATGAGAATACAACTTATAAGAACTTATGGGATGCGGCAAAGGCTGCGATGAGATGAAAATTTATTGCCCTAAATGCCTATATTAAAAAACAAGAAATAGCAAAAAAAATCAAGGACTTAACAGCACTCCTGGAAGAACTTGAGAAAGAACAGCAAATAGAAGAAGAAAATTAAAGATTAAAGCAGAGATAAATAAATGGGAGAACAAAAGAACAATAGAAAGAATCAATAAAACCAAAAGTTAGTTCTTTGAGAAAATCAATAAAATTAATGGCCCATTAGCAAGACTGACAAAGAAAAAAAGAGAGACAATGAAAATAAAATCAGAAATGAGAAGGGGTGTGTTACCACAGACCCTGAAGAAATTAAAGAAATCATAAGAGGATACTATGAACAACTATATACTAACAAACTAGACAACTTAGATGAAATGCACAAATCCCTGGATACACACAAACAAGCTGTACTGACTCCGGAAGAAATAGAAGATCTCAACAAATCAGTCACAAGTAAAGAGATTCAGTCAGTCGTCAAAAGTCTTCCTACAAAGGAAAGCCCAGGGCCAGATGGCTTCACGGGGGAATTTTATCAAACATTTCATTAAGAACTAACACCAATCTTGTACAGACTTTTCAAAAAAATCGAGGAAAATGGAACTCTAACACAATTTATGAAGTTAATATCATTTGAATAACAAAACCAGGTAAAGCTATAAGAAAAGAAACCTACAGACCAATCTCCCTTACGAACATAGGTATAGAAATTCTCAATAAAATATTAGCAAATCGAATCCAACAGCACATTAAAAGAATTATACACCGTGACTATTCTAGTTTGCTAGCTGCCGAAATGCAATATACCAGAAATGGAATGGCTTTTAAAAAGGGGAATTTAATAGGTTGTTAGTATACAGTTCTAAGGCTGAGAAAATGCCCCAGTTAAAGCAAGTCTATAGAAATGTCCAACCAGGGAAAGATACCTTGTTTCAAGAAGGCCGATGAAGTTCAGGGTTTCTGTCTCAAGTGAGAAGGCACATGACAAACACAGAGTTTCTCTCTCATCTGGAAAGGCAGATGGTGAACACAGGGTTCCTCTCTCATCTGGAAGGGCACATGTGGACATGGTGTCATCTGCTAGCTTCTTTTCCTGGCTCCCTGTTTGATGAAGCTCCCCAGGAGGCATTTCCTTCTTCATCTCCAAAGGTTGCTGGCTGGTGGACTCTGCTTCTCGTGGCTATGTCGTTTTGCTCTGCTCTCTCTGAATCTCCAATTCTCTAAAATGTTTCTTCTTTTATAGGACTCCAGAAACTTATCAAGACCACCCAAATGGATGGAGACATGCCTCCACCTAATCCAGTTTAACAACCACTCTTGATTAAATCACATCTCCAGGGAGATGGTCTAATTACAGTTTCAAACATTTAATACTGAATAGGGATTAGAAGAAATGGCTGCCTTTACAAAATGGAATTAGGATTAAAACATGGCTTTTCTAGGGTACATTCATCATTTCAAACCACCACAATGACCAAGTGGGGTTTATACCAGGAATGTAAGGATGGTTGAACACAAGAAAATCAATTAATGTAATACTGCACTTTAACAAATCTAAAGGGAAAAATCACAAAATAATCTTGATTGATGCTGAGAAAGCATTCGACAAAATTCAGCATCCTTTTCTGATAAAAACACTCTAAAAGAGAAGAATCAAAGGTAACTACTTCAATATGATAAAGGGCATACATGAAATTGATAGCCAGCATCGTACTCAAGAGAGAATGAAAGCTTCCCCGCTAAGATCAGGTACAGGACAAGAATGCCCACTGTCACCACTATTATTCAACATAGAAGTTGAATAGCTAGAAGTTCTAGCTAGAGCAATAAGGCAGGACAAAGAAATAAAGGGCATCCAAATTGGAAAGGAAAAGTAAAACTCATTATTTGCAGATGATATGGTAGTAAACTTGGAAGATCCTGAGAAATCTACAGCAAAGTTACTTGAGCTAATAAACAAGTTCATCAAGGTGGCAGGATATAAAATTAATGTGCCAAAATCAGTAACATTTCTCTGTGGCAGAGAGAGTTCAAACAGAGTCAAGAAGCTACTTTGGAGGTTGCTCTGATGCAAGCTTCAGTTAGACCTTGCTACCTATCATAACCTGCCAACACTCAACCAGGACCATTCCAGCCAATCCTAATGAACACCTAGGGCAGTATATGAGATTCCTCAAGGGTTCCATGCACTAGAGTAACTTTCCAGAAAACTACAACCTCCAGGTGGGTCCCTGGTCCAGATGAGTCCTGAAACCTAGCCCAGCCTCTCCAGAACATCAGATAGTTCCATCTCTCTACCCCATATTAGTGACAGACCTTTCCAATATTAGAAATTTAGAATTGTCATAGCCCAAACACCCCTAAAGAGAGGGATGGAAAGATCAGACGTGATGATGGAGTTATACAGAGAAGATAGGATTTAGCAAATGAATATGGATGCTGAACCATTAAATTGATATCTCTTTTAATCTCCAGTATCTTAGAGCAGCGAGAAGTACAAACCTAGAATTGTGAAATTGTAACCCATGTCAAACTCTGAAATATATTCTACAACTAATTATGGTGCTGTGCTTTGAAATTTATAGTATTTTTGTGTATATGTTATTTTTCATGAAAAAAGAAGGAAAGAAAGTCGACTGTCATGATAAAAAAATATTTAAGCCCTCTAGCCTCCTATATTCTGGATCAGCTAGAAGGAAAAATATGAGAGGATTGTATGGTAGCCCATGACAGACTCTGGGATCTGTCCTGTAACTACTTGTTGAAGAGTGCTTTGAAAACTACTGCTTTTTTATTTCTTTGGTTTGTATATATGTTATACTATACAATAAAAAAGTTAAAAAAAAAAGGATATGCTGATGCTTCAGATATACCCTATTTAAGAAATTGGTTAAGTTTAGCAAGAAATATAAATGGGTGTTTTTTTATAACATTGCCTACTTGGCTTTCAAAGAATCTGGCTTTTTTTTTACTTGGCCATTTGTTACCTCAGTATGTGGAAGAATTTGAATTTATAGTGGCTCTGTTTATGTCAATCAGTATAGTTCTGTTAATAAATGCCATCATAAATAGGGAAAACCTCATTCTTACCTTCAAAGAATTCCAGTTAGAATATACTTGTACCAGGGCTTGGTATAAGACAGTGGTAACAAAGGAATAAAAATGCTGGAAAAATTTTAAAAGCAGGTAGATAAAGAATGACCTAAGAAGGCCTCATGGAAGAGATGACACTTGTAAGACCTCTAAATAAGAGTGTAGCATTTAAATAAATAGAGCTCTGAACTAGTTTTTCAAAGCCATGACTTAATTTTGTAAACTAAAATATTCATGGTATTATTTATGTGAGAATAAAGTTTAGCCTTCATGCAAAATGATGCAGGATGAGAGAAACAGAACTCACTGAACGAAGAGCTGCAAAACATCTCAGCCTGGTCTTGCAGGCAGAGAAAAGGGAGGACCTCTGATGCAAGCCTACAGTTGACGCCAAATCTTATATAGATAAAAACAAATTTAAATAAGTAATGGCCAGGGTCACTGAAATCGTAAAGCATAATCAAAAGCAGGAGCCTTTGGCAGGAAATTTGAACAGCCTCCAGGTAGGCTGTAACCTCTGGAGTATCCAGTCAGTGGAGAAACAGGGAAAGGACCTGCATGCTAAGCTTTGGGTATAAAACCTGTGGTATCCTATTAGTTGGCGCACCAGCCATAATTTTTTTGGTTGAGTGCCTGTTCTTGCAAGATCATGAATAAATTATTTTCTTCTCCACAAAAAAAAAAGTTTGAGATATTATGAAAATTACCCAAATGTGGCACAGAGATGCAAGGTGGATATATGCTGTTGGAATAATGGTGCTAATAGACTTGTTCAATGCAGCTTTGCCAACAAACCTTCAATTTGTAAAAAACACAATATCTGCAAAGCACAGTAAAACAAAGTATGTTTGTATATGACTTTTGACTTACAGAGAAAGAAAAACAACTTTTATACAGGATAATTCAAGGACCATCACAATCTTATCTTTTTAGTTTTTCCAACCCCTATTTCTGCTCCACATAAGAGCTATTAGTTATATAGTGGTAGTATTCTTCTAACTTTGTCTAATTCCCTCAAACCCAGTTCAAGACTTTGCTTAGTCTTTCCTCATTGCTCAGATCACTCCCTCTGCTTGAGTGTTTAACCCTTTTTATTATAAATCCTTTTTCTGCAATTAGATTATAAGCCTCCCCAGAGAAGTAGGGGCTTGCTTGGTACTATATTCTTTTATACCTAGCATATTGTTTTTTACATGATACATATGTTTATGTGTATTGCAGTAACAAAGAAGTGGGAAGTTTAAATGTGCGTTGAGTTGCACTTAACATTTTGTAATAGAAGTACATTGACAGAATTTTGTTTACTTTTTCTTTTAGTTATGTAAAAAACAGTTTCAGTATAGTGCCTCCTTGCGAGCACACCTTATTCGACATACCAGAAAAGATACACCCACTTCATCCTCTTCCACTTCCACATCTAATGACGCGTCGGGAACATCATCTGAGAAGGGCAGAACCAAACGAGAATTTATATGTTCCATATGTGGAAGAACATTACCTAAACTATATTCTCTTCGAATACATATGTTAAAACACACAGGTGTAAAGCCACATGCATGCCAGGTAAAGCCATAACATTTATTTTATTATTTAAAAATTAGTACTTAATTATGGTGATGGGACTAGTTGGTTTGTATTCTGAAGTCATCTTGACTCTTGTTAAATGTCACAGGGAGATCTAAAGCTTCAGTTTATTGTCTAGGTCAAGGGTAATTCCCTTCCTGTTTTTTTTTTTTGTAATAGGTGAAGTCATAGGCTAACAAAAAAATCATGCAGAAAATACAGAGTTCTCATGTATCTCCTCCCTTCCCTTTTTAATTTGTTGTGAGAAGTTGTAATTTGAAATGAATCCAGTTAGGATGTTTGTGAAAATTGTTGGGTTCCATAGGATGTACTGGTAGGACATAACCAGTTTATCATTCTAACCATTCCATAGTCTTTATTTTAGCAGGACCTATCTACCAAACTGAAAAAGAACCCATGGTTGAAACAAATCTCCTTTGACAGCACAAGTCCTGCCTAAACTATGTGTCCTTCTCTAGAGCTGAGGACTGAGGGTCCCTTAATCCCAAAATAGGACTCCTGAGGTAAAGAATCCTTTGACTAGTCAGAGGATTGGTGAAATGACTAGCCATTTGGAATGGTGAAAAGTTTCTAATAGCACCTGTAGCCTTGCGTATAAGCATGACACATTGTTTTTTATTAGTGAACACATATGGAACCAATGAGGTTTTTAATATTTCTCTTATTTAGCTTTTTATTATATAAGAATAAAATACAAAAGAATAGCATGAACCCATTACCCAGCTTCACTCACGGTCAGTCTCATGGTTTTCTGTTTACTGTCACTCACTGCCCTATTCTTCCCCCCCTTATATTTTGAAGCCAACTCCCAAATATTATTTTATTTATTTATTTAAATTCATAAATTTAAATACTAGGTATTAATTGGCTTCTGGTCATCTAGTTACTTATAAAGTATGTCCATAGAAACTCTCATAGCAATTTCATGTTGTCATGGCATTTTTATTGTTTTTAAAAAAATCTTTTTCCAGTGGTTTGAGGAAAGAAAAAAAAGCTCGTTCTTCATCAGAGAGAATTTGAGAAGCATCATTATAGTGAAATAGTAGGAAATTAGAATATTGTTCTCAATTAAACTTCTTTCTCTTTTAACATAAGGTATACTGTTTATCAATTTCACAAGGATCACACCAGGTTTGTTTGTACCATTTTGAGCTTCTTGCATGATAACATGGATTTAAGAAAAAATAGCAGCAGTATTTTATATGTACTTAATCAGAAGAAGCTCAACCAGTTAATATCTTTGGCACTTTTCAGTTTTCACTGTCATTGTATTTATAATTTAATTCAAAGTTGCACGTTAGTTTTTCTGCCCCTTTCTTCAAAAATAGCTCCTATCCTCTCCTTCATTTTATTGTCTTAAACAACCCTGTTCTGTCATAGGTTTGTGGAAAAACTTTCATCTACAAGCATGGTCTAAAATTACATCAGAGTCTCCATCAATCACAAAAGCAGTTCCAGTGTGAACTCTGTGTTAAGTCATTTGTTACCAAACGGAGTCTTCAGGAACATATGAGTATTCATACAGGTGATGATGAATAATTTATATTAATATATTTGCATTTCATAAAATATTTATTATATTTACATGCTATAATTATATTGGAAATTACATTGGTATACTGTAGATGGTTTGTGTGCATTTTTTTATTAGTGAGAGTTTCTTTGTTTTTAATTTTTTTGTGTGTTTTTTAAATTAAAAATTTTTCTTAAGCCTGGTTTCAGAGCATACAAAAATTGTTTCAAGTGTTAAATTTCTTATAACTTAGATCCAGCCACTTAAATAGTTAAGCAGTAGGCAGATATAGATGTCATCATGATAGATAGCTTAAACTTTTATTAGAATTTTTAGTCTGCTCATATTTATTTTCAGATGCTTTAAAGCAGGTATGTGGAAATGGCTGATGAAAGGTAGATATCTGTTCTGGAACTTATATTCAACTCATTACTATTATGATCCACGGATTATGCAGGTGTGTCACATTTTTGGGTCGTGTCCTTTGCTGTTATTATAGTTGAAAGGAAATAAAGACTTTGCTCTTATTCTTAGAAGGTGGCTGTCAAATGGCTTCTGTTTCATCTTTATTATAATTTCTGAAATATGATAATTCTCTTGGAAGATGACCTAATTGTTGGTTTTGTGACATTGTTTTTATTTTTTATAGGAGAGTCCAAGTACCTTTGCTCAGTTTGTGGAAAGTCTTTTCACAGGGGCTCTGGGCTCAGCAAACATCTAAAGAAACACCAGCCAAAGCCTGAGGTTCGAGGCTATCATTGTACTCAGTAAGTATTTAATATGTGAAGCATTCAAATAGTTTCATTATATTCTTAGCTTATTTGAAAATTGTTTTCAAAATAAAATATTAGAAGATAATATAAAACTAATTTCAGTCTACTCTTTTTCATTTTATTGTGGCAACATATATGCAGTGTAACATTTTCCATTTTAACCTCTGTCAATTACATTTACAATGCTATGCTATGATCACCACCATCTCAGTTTTCTCTTGATTTTAGTCAGTCTCCCCCCACCCTCCTCCTTTTGCCCTCAGTGTTGCTATTTATTTATTTATCCATTATCCATTCATTACTTTTTGTTGTTGTTTGCATGGGCAGGCACGGGTCTCTCGCATGGCAGATGAGAATTCTGCCACTGAGCCATGGTGGCCCGCCCCATTCATTACTTTTTAAACAACTTTATTGAGATATAAATCACATAACAACAAATCACCCATTTGGTGTGTAAAATTCAAAGGCTGTTAGTGTAGGCTCAGAGCTGTGCCGTCATCACAATCTTAGAACGTTTTTATCATCCCACAAAGAAACCTGCACTCTTAACTGTTGCCCACCAATCCTTCCATCCCCCTAGTCCTAGGCAACAACTAATCTTCTTTACCTCTTTACCTTCTTTACTGCACAGATTTACTTATTCTCAATATTTTATATATATTTAATAATGTGGAGCTGGGTTCTTTCACTTAAGCTGATGTTTTCAAGGTACATCCATGTGGTAGCATATATCAGTGTTTCATTTTCAGCTCCAGTGTGTGAATATATACAACATTTTATTTGTCCATTCATTGATGGACATTTGGGTGCTTTTCACTCTTTGATTATAGTGCTCCTATGAACATTTGTGTACAAGTTTTTGTGTGGGTGTAAGTTTTCATTTCTCTTAGGTATATACCTAGGAGTTGTTTTGCCTTACATTATTATTAGGGCTTCTTAAGGTCTCTTGGTTACTGTTTGCATGGCATGTCTTTTTCCATCCTTTCACTTTTAACCTCTTTGTGTTTATAAATGAAAAGTGAGTTATTTTAGAGAGTATATAGTTGGATCACTTAAACAAAAAAATCCGTTCTATACTAATCTCTGTCTTTTGATTTTTGTCTTTATTTTTCATTTATTTATTTTTACACAGAGTAATAGGTCATTAATTTCCCTTCTCAGTACACAGATGGCTACTTCTCACACTCTGGGTTAACAGTTTTCTCCAGGTTGCTGATGATGATATGATAAAGCTCAGCATAGAACGACCTCAGGTCTAGCACCATGGCTCTGAGATCCCATAGGCTGCCTCATCTCACCAGGGCCTCGTAATCCATCATATGGGTCTCCTTGGCGGTCTTAGCCATAGCATCCCCATGTCCTGAGAAGAACTTGAAGACGGTTGTCTGGAAGGCTTCTGCTTTGGTCTTGACCACATTCATCCTCTGCAGCAGTTTCTCCTGGATTGCTACCCCAAAATCATTCCCACCTTCAATCTTAAGAATCAGGTGCTGAATCTATGCAATCACCAGATGCACTTCTCTTTGAGATTCCAGATGAGGGCTGGGACCTTCTCATTCCCAGAGAGAAAGCCACACTTAGGAACTTCTTTCTTTCTTCTACTTCCATCTCATCATCCTTATGTGGGATGGGAATGTCCAGTGGTGCAGGGAGGAAGATCAGGTCAGCCACATTGAAGGAATCATCTTTCAGGAGCTGATTCAAGTATGTGATTTTCTGTGGCAAAGAATGTGCAGATTGTCCACCTCCTGGAAGAAAGTACCTGAAGACATCCACCTGTCTGTGGGCCTTTCGGCTCAGTCACACTCCACAAGGCTTAGCCATGCTGCTCCAGTTGCTTGATCTTGCGTATCTGTCTTCTGTTTATTTATTTATTCATTCATTTTTGATTATTCAATTTGTAAATGTCATGAAGTGTTTTTTATTGTAAAATATAACATATAAACAAAAAAGCAATAAATTTCCAAGTACATTTCAGCAGTAGTTTATAGAACAGATTTTAAAGTTTGGTATGGGTTACAGTTCCATGATTTTTCATTTTTTCTCTAGCTGCTCCTAGACACTGGAGACCAACAGAAATATCATTATAATGATTGAGCAGTCATACTCATTTATTAAATCCTATCTTCTCTATTTTTATATTCCTCCTCTTTAAATGACAAAAGCAATAAATTTCAAAGTACTTCGCAACAATTAGTTGTAGAACAGATTTCAGAGTTTGGTATGGGTTACAATTCCACAATTTTAGGATTTTATTTCTAGTTCCGCTAAGGTACTGGCTAAAAGAAACATCAGTATAGTGGTTAAGCACTCATATTCGTTTGTTAAACCCAACCTTCTCTGTATAATTCCATCACCTTTGATCTTTCTCCCACTCTTTAGGGTTGTTAGGGCTGTGCCCATTCTATTTCATGTTGGAAGGGGCTGTTGATAATATGGGATGGGGGATGGAACTAGTTGATGTTCTGGAAGGGCTGGCCTTTCTGCATTTCAGGACTTACCTGGTCCAGAGACCCATCTGGAGGTTGGAGGTTTTGGAAAGTTATGCTAGTGCATGGAATCTTTGTAGAATCTTCTATAATGCCCTGGGTGTTCTTTTGGATTGGCAGGAATGGTTTTGGTTGGGGTTTGGCAAGTTATGATAGGTAGCAATGTCTAACCGAAGCATACAAAAGAGTGACCTCCATTGTAGCCTCTCAACTCTATCTGAACTTTCTCAGCCACTAATCCCATATTTTTTAAACTTTTCCCCCATTTGGTCAGGATGGCATTGTCTCTTATTTTAATAGCTTAATCCAGACATATTTGATGAAATACTGATAGGGATGGACTACTACCATTTTGCTATTTGTTTTCTGTATGACTTGTATCTTTTTTGATCCTCAGTTCCTCCACTACTGCCTTCTTTTCTGTTGGATAGATATTTTCTACTAATTTTGACTCCCTTCTCATTTCTTTTAGTTATTTATTAGTTGTTGCCCTGGGTCTTACAATTACATCTTAATTTCTGACAATCTAGTTTGAATTAATACCAACTTTGTTTTAAAAGAATCTAAAATCTTTCCTCCTATCAATATAGCTCCACCCTCCCTTTATATTATTGTCATATATCATATCTTTATACATTGTGCATCTGTCACATAGATTTAAAATTATTGTTTATTTAGTTGTCTTTTTTTAACTGCAAAATTAGTTTTAACAGCAAAAAAAAAGGAAACAAGTGACCAACAAAAGGAGAATAAATAGAAGTAAATTCACACCATGGAATACTGTGCAGAGGTAAAAATGAGTGAACTAGAGTTACAAACATCAACATGGATGAAACTTAGAAGGATAATGTTTTTGTTTTAATTTTTTTTCATCATATAGCTGTGCATTTATCATCACAATTGACTTTTTTTTTTGAAAATAGTGTGTATACAGAAAAGCAGTAATTTTCAAAGCACATCTTAACTATTAGTTGTAGAACAGATTTCTGAGTTTGGTATGGGTTGTAATTCGCATTTTTAGGTTTTTACTGCTAGCTGCTCCTAGACAACGGAGAGTAAAAAAACATATCAATACAGTGATTCAGCAATCATACTAAGTTGTTGAACCCTACCTTCTCTGTATCACCTTTGATCCTTCTCCCGCTCTTTAGGGGTATTTGAGCTATGTCCATTAATTTATCTTTTTCATGTTGGCAGGGGCTGTTGCTAATATGGGATAGGGGGATGGAACGGGTTGATGTTCTGGAGAGTCTGCTCCTCTTTTTAGTTCTCTTTTAAGTTGTATAGGAGAAAGAAAGAGGAGTTACAAATCAAATACGTTATTTTTTTATTTATCTAAAAAATTACTTTTACTGCTGTTCTTTATTTTGTTTATTTGGCTCATGTTACCCTCTAGTATCCTTTTATTTCTGTCTGAAGGACGTCCTTTAGGATATCTTGGCGGACAGGGCTACTAGCAACAAAATGTCTCAGTTTTTGCTTACCTGGAAATGTCTTAATTTCTCTGTTATCTTTTTTTACATATGTATATACACATACTCATGTATTTTGTGATAAAATATACATAACATAAAATCATTTTGACCTGTTTCAAGTGTACAATTCAGTGACCTGAAGGGCATTGACAGTGTTGCATAACTTTCACCACTATTTCCAGATTATTTTTATCATCACAGCAACTCTTTACTCATTAAGCAATAATTTTCCATTCCCTCTCCCGTCAGCCTCTTGTAATTGCTATTCTATTTTCATTCTATATGAATTTGCCTCTTCTAGGAAGTTCATATAAATGGAAACATAATATCTGTCCTTTTGTGTCTGGCTTATTTCACTTAGGATAATGTTTTCAAGGGCCATATCCATATTGTGGCATGTATCAACTTCCATTGTATGTATGCCACATTTTGTTTATCCATTCATAGGTTCATGGACATTTGGGTTGTTACCACTTTTAGCTATTGTGAATAATGCTTCTATGAACATTGGTATCAGGTGTCTGAGTACCTGCTTTCAATTCTTTTGGATATGTACCTTAGAGTGGAATACTCCATTTTTTCCTTTCCTTTTTTTTTACTTTTTATTAGAGATTTTGTAGGTTTTCAGAAAAATTGTACCTAAAACAGAGTTCCCATATATCACCGCCCCTAACACACATGCAGTTTTCCTATTATTAACACTGTATTACTGTGGTTCCTTTGTTATAACCGATGAAACAATATTTTTATAATTATATTAACAACCATAGTCCATAATATACATTAGTGTTCATTGTTTCTGTTGTTCATACCTGTGTTTTCAAATTGTAGTAAATATATGCAACTAAAATTTCCCATTTTAACTGCATTCTAATGTATAATTTAGTTAATTACATTCACAGTATTGTGCCACTATTACCACCATCCATTACCAAAACTTTTCATCACCCCAAACAGAAACTTTCTACCGATTAAGTATTAGCTACCCATTCCCTACCCCTACCATGGCCCCTGGTGACCTATATCATATTTTCTGACTTTATGAATTTGCTTATTCTAATTATTTCGTATCATAAAATCATACAGCATTTGTTATTTTCTGTCTGGCCTCTTTCCTTCAACATGATATCTTCAAGTGGATTTATCAGGGCATTACTCTGGACAAACCTACAAAGTCTCATGCCCTACTCAAGCTTCCATGTACTATGGTATTCAGTTAAGCTGTCCACATACGTTATATTAGGAAATGCACTAGTCAAAATATAAATTTTGTATCAAACTTTTTTGCTTTAGTCTCACACATAAGTTAAAGTTTCAAACTATTAATTGCCATCTATTTTCAGCACTGTGCAGTATTGACATTCCTTTGTTCATCCTCATGCAAAAACATTTTTAAATTTGTACATTTAGTCACTATCATTATACACTCTAGGCATTCCTAGATTATACCATTTCAGTTTTTATCGTCTGTCTTTCTTTCTGATTTCATTTGTGCCCCAGGCCTCCACCCTAAATCATTCTCACGTTCAGTGTCATTCAGTGTTCTAACATTGTATTACAGTTAGGTAGTATTGTACTATCCATTTCTGAATTTTTACAATCAGTCCTGATGCACAATCTGTATTCCTTCAGTTCCAATTACTCAGTATCTACTCTATTTCTATCTCCTGATGGTCTCTGTTACCAACTGAAGTTTTCCAAGTTCATTCACTAATGTCAGTTCATATCAGTGAGACCATACAGTATTTGTCCTGTTGTTCCTGGCTAATCTCACTCAACATAATGTCCTCAAGGTCCATCCATGTTGTTACATACTTCATAACTTTATTCTGCCTTACAGCTGCATAATATTCCATTGATGAATATACCAGAGCTTGTTTAGCCTCTCATGTGTTGATGGACATTTTGGCTGTTTCCAACCCTTGGCAGTTGTAAATACTGCTGCTATAAACATTGGTGTGCAAATGTCCGTTTGTGTCCTTGCCCTCATGTCCTCTGAGTAGATACCTAGCAATGGTATTGCCGGGTCATATGGCAATTCTATACTTAGCTTCTTGAGGACCCACCAAACTACCTTCCACAGCAGTTGTACCATTTGACATTCCCATCAACACTGGATAAGTGTGCCTCTTTCTCCACATCCTCTCCAGCACTTGTTTTCTGTTTTATTTTTTTTTAATAATTTTTCATTAATTAAAAAAAATTACAAGAAAGAAACGCAAACATCCTAAATATATGCTCATTCAGTTCTACATATATAATCAGTAATTCACAATATCATCACATAGTTGCATATTCATCATCATGATCACTTCTTAGAACATTTGCATCAATTCAGAAAAAGAAATAAAAAGGCAACAGAAAAATAAAACAAAAACAGAAAAAGAAGAAAAAAATTTTACATACCATACCTCTTACCCCTCCCTTTCATTGATCACTAACATTTCAAACTGAATTTATTTTAACATTTGTTCCCCCTATAATTTATTTTTATTCCATATGTTCTACTTGTCTGTTGACAAGGTAGATAAAAGGAGCATCAGATACAAGGTTTTCGCAATCACACAGTCACATTGTGAAAGCTATATCATTATACAATCAACATCAAGAAACATGGCTACTGGAACACAGCTTAACATTTTCAGGCAATTCCCTCCAGCCTCTCCATTACATCTTGGATAACAAGGTGATATCTACTTGGTGCGTAAGAATAACCTCCAGGATAACCTCTCGACTTTGTTTGGAATCTCTCAGCCATTGACACTTTGTCTCATTTCACTCTTCCCCCTTTTGGTCGAGAAGGTTTTCTCAATCCCTTGATGCTGGGTCTCAGTTCATTGTAGCATTTTTCTCAATCCCTTGATGCTGAGTCTCAGCTCATTCTAGGATTTCTGTCCCACGTTGCCAGGAAGGTCCACACCCCTGGGAGTCATGTCCCACGTAGACGGGGGGAGGGTGGTGAGTTTGCCTGTTGTATTGGCTGGAGAGAGAGGCCACATTTGAGAAACAAAAGAGGTTCTCTTGGGGATAACTCTTGGGCTTAATTTTAAGTAGGCTAGACCTATCCTTTGTGGGGTTAAGTTTCATGTGAACAAACACCAAGACTGGGGGCTGAGCCTATAGCTTTGGTTGTCTGCACTGCTTGTGAGAATATCAAGAATTCAACTTGGGGAGGTTGAATTTCTCCCCATTCTCACCATTCCCCAAAGGGGACTTTGCAAATGGTTTTCCATTCACTGATCAAATCACTCTGGGATTCATCAGGGCATCACTCTGGACAAACCAATAAAATCTAATGTTCTACTCAAGGTTCCATGTACTAATGGTGTTCAATTAAGCTGTCTGCATAAGTTATATTAGGAAATGCACTAGTCAAAATATAAGTTTTGTACCAAATAAACATTTCTTGCTTTAGTCTCACACATAAGTTAAAATTTTAAAATATTGAGTACCATCTATTTTCAGCACCCTGCAGTAATGACATTCCTTTGTTCTTCCTCATGCAAAAACATTTTTTAAATTGTACATTTAGTCACTATCATTATACACTCTAGCATTCCTGGATTATACCATCTCAGTCTTTATCATCTATATTTCTTTCTGATTTCATTTGTGCCCCCAGCCCTCCTCCATCATTCTCACATGCAGCTTCATTCAGTGTTTTAGCATAATTGTATTACAGTTAGGTAGTATAGTGGTGTCCATTTCTGAGTTTTTATATTCAGTCCTGTTGCACAATCTGTATCCCTTCAGCTCCAATTACCCAATATCTTACCCTATTTCTATTTCCTGATGGTCTCTGTTAACAATGAACTATTCCAAGTTTATTCACTAATGTCAGTTCGGATCAGTGAGACCATACAGTATTTGTCCTTTTGTTTTTGGCTAATCTCGCTCAGCATAATGTCCTCAAGGTCCATCCATGTTGTTACATACTTCATAACTTTATTTTGTCTTACAGTTGCATGATATTCCATCGTATGTATATACCACAGTTTGTTTAGCCACTTATCTGTTGATGGACATTTTGGCTGTTTCCATCTCTGCACAATTGTAAATAATGCTGCTATAAACATTGGTGTGCAAATGTCCGCCTCTGTCCTTGTCCTTATGTCCTTTAAGTAGATACCTAGCAACCATATTGCCGTGTCATATGGCAATTCTGTATTCAACTTTTTGAGGAACAGCCAACTGCCTTCCACAGCGGTTGTACCATTTGACATTCCCACCAACAGTGGATAAGTGTGCCTCTTTCTCCACATCCTCTCCAGCACTTGTCATTTTCTGTTTTATTGATAATGGCCATTCTGGTGGGTGTAAGATGATATGTCATTGTAGTTTTGATTTGCATTTCTCTAATGGCCAGGGAAGTTGCGCATCTCTTCATGTCCCTTTTGGCCATTTGTGTTACTCTTCTGAGAAGTGTCTGTTCAAGTCTTTCGCCCATTTCGTAATTGGATTGGCTAACTTTTTGTTGTTGAGTTGAACAATCTATAAATTCTGGATACTAGACCTTTATCTGATATATCATTTCCAAATATTGTCTCCCATTGTGTAGGCTGTCTTTTTACTTTCTTGATGAAATTCTTTGACGTGCAAAAGTGTTTAATTTTGAGGAGTTTCCATTTATTTATTTATTTCTTCAGTGCTCTTGCTTTGGGTGTAAGGTCTGTAAAATCGCCTCCAAGTACAAGATTTATAAGATATTTCCCTACATTTTTTTCTAACAGTTTTATAGTCTTAGACCTAATGTTTAGGTCTTTGATCCATTTTGAGTTAACTTTTGTATAGGGTGTGAGATATGGGTCCTCTTTCATTCTTTTGTATATGGATATCCAGTTCTCTAGGTACCATTTATTGAAGAGAGTGTTCTGTCCTAGGTGAGTTGGCTTGACTGCCTTATCAAAGATCAATTGTCCATAGATGAGAGTATCTATGTCAGAACACTCTATTTGATACCATTTGTCAGTGTATCTATCTTTATGGCAGTACCATGGTATTTTGACCACTGTTGCTTCATAATATGCCTTAAAATCAGGTAGCGTGGGCGGCTGCCGTGGCTCAGCAGGCAGAGCTCCGACCTGCTGTGCTGGAGGTCTGGAGTTCGATCCCTGGTGCCTCCTGCCCATATGCAAACTTAAAACAAAAAAACAAAAAAACAAAACAAAAAAAAAATCAGGTAGTGTGAGACCTCCAACTTCATTTTTTCTTCTCTGAATACTTTTAGCTATTCGGGTCACCCTGTCCTTCCAGATAAATTTGGTTATTGGTTTTTCTGTTTCTGAAAAGTAAGTTGTTGGGATTTTGATTGGTGTTGCTTTGAATCTGTAAGTCAATTTAGGTAGAATTGCCATCTTAACTATATTTAGTCTTCCAATCCATGAACACGGTATGCCCTTCCATTTATTTAGGTCTTCTGTGATTTCTTTTAACAATTTCTTGTAGTTTTCTTTGTATAGGTCTTTTGTCTCTTTAGTTAAATTTATTCCTAAATATTTTATTCTTTTGGTTGCAATTGTAAATGGAATTAGTTTCTTGATTCCCCCTCAGATTGTTCCTTACTAGTGTATAGAAACAGTACAGATTTTTGAGTGTTGGTCTTGTAACCTGCCACTTTGCTGTACTCATTTATTAGCTCTAGTAGTTTTGCTGTGGATTTTTCAGGGTTTTCGACATATAGTATCATATCATCTGCAATAGTGAGAGTTTTACTTCTTCCTTTCCAATTTTGATGCCTTGTATTTCTTTTTCTTGTCTAATTGCTCTGGCTAGAACTTCCAACACAATGTTGAATAACAGTGGTGGTAGTGGACATCTTTATCTTCTACCTGACCTTAGAGTGAAAGTTTTCAGTTTTTCTCCATTGAGGATGATGTTAGCCATGGGTTTTTCATAGTTTCCCATTATCATGTTGAGGAAATTCTCTTCTATTCTTATCCTTTGAAGTGTTTTCAACAAGAAAGGATGTTGAATTTTGTCAAGTGCCTTTTCTGCATCAATCGAGATGATCATGTGGCTTTTCTGCTTTGCTTTGTTGACATGATGTATTACATTAATTGATTTTCTTATGTTGAACCATCCTTGCATACCTGGAATGAATCCTCCGTGGTCTTGGTATATAATTCTTTTAATGTGCTCCTGGATTCTATTTGCAAGAATTTTGTTGAGGATTTTTGCATCTAAAGTCATTAGAGATATTGGTCTGTAGTTTTCTTTTCTTGTAATTTCTTTGTCTGGCTTTGATATGAGGGTGATGTTGGCTTTGTAGAATAAGTTAGGTAGTTTTCCCTCCTCTTCAGTTTTTTTTAAGAGTTTGATCAGGATTGGTACTAATTCTTTCTTGAATGTTTGATAGAATTCATATGTGAAGCCATGTGGTCCTGGACTTTTCTTTTTAGGGAGCTTCTTAATGACTGATTTGATTTCTTTACTCGTGATTGGTTTGTTGAGGTCGTCTGTTTCTTCTCGAGTCAAAGTTGGTTGTTCATGCCTTTCTAGGAAGTTGTCCATTTCTTCTGCATTGTCTAGTTTATTAGCATAAAATTGTTCATAGTATCCTCTCATTACTTCCTTTGTTTCTGTGGGGTCAGTGGTTATGTCTCCTCTTCCATTTCTGATTTTATTTATTTGCATCCTCTCTCTTTTTCTTTTTGTCACCCTTGCTAAGTGTCCATTGTTCTAATTGATTTTCTCATAGAACCAACTTCTGGTTTTGTTGATTTTCTCAATTGATTTCATATTCTCTCTTTCATTTATTTTTGCTCTAATCTTCATTCTTTCTTTCTTTTTCCTTACTTTGGGGTTAGTTTGCTGTCCCCTCTCTAGTTTTGCCAAGTGGACAGTTAATTCCTCGATTTTTGCTCTTTCTTCTTTTTTGATATAGGCATTTAGGGCAATAAATTTCCCTCTTAGCACTGCCTTTGCTGCATCCCATAAATTTTGATATTTTGTGCTTTCATTTTCATTTGCCTTGAGATAGTTACTGTTTTCTCTTATAATTTCTTCCTTGACCCACTGGTTGTTTAAGAGTGTGTTGTTGAGCCTCCATATATTTGCATATTTTCTGGCACTTTGCCTATTATTGATTTCCAACTTCATTCTTTTATGATTTGAGAAAGTGTTTTGTATGATTTCAGTCTTTTTAAATTTATTGAGACTTGCTTTGTGACCCAGCATATGGTCTATCTTTGAGAATGATCCATGAGCACTTGAGAAAAAGGTGTATCCTGCTGTTGTGGGGTGTAATAGTCTATAAATGTCTGTTAAGTCTTGTTTCTTTATTGTATTATTAAAATTCTCTGTTTCTTTATTGCTCCTCTGTCTAGATGTTCTGTGTATTGATGAAAGTGGGGAATTGAAGTCTCCAGCTATTATGGTAGAAGTGTCTTTTTCTCTTTTCAGTGTTTGCCTCATGTATTTTGGAGCACTCGGTGCATAAATATTGATGATTGTTATGTCTTCGTCTTGTATTGTTTCTTTTATTAATATAGTATCCTTTGTCTCTTTTAACTGTTTTACATGTGAAGTCTGATTTGTTGGATATTAGTATAGCTACTCCTGCTCTTTTTGATTGCTATTTGCATGAAATATCTTTTCCCAACCTTTCACTATCAACCTATGTTCATCCTTAGATCTAAGATGCGTTTCTTGTAGACAGCATATAGATGGGTCCTGTTTTTAATCCCTTCTGCCAGTCTGTGTCTTTTGATTGGGGGGTTTAATCCATTAACATTTAGTGTTATTACTGTATGGGCAGTACTTTCTTCTACCATTTTGCCTTTTGGATTTTGTATGTCATATCTAATTTTTCTTTTTTTTTACCTTTACTAATAGTCTTCATTTCTACACTCTTCTCCCCACCTCTCTCTCCTGTCTTTTCCTATCTGTTTCTAGTGCTCCCTTTAGTATTTCTTGCAAAGCCGGTCTCTTGGTCACAAATTCTCTCAGTGATGTTTCGTCTGAAAATGTTTTAATTTCCCTCTCATTTTTGAAGGACAATGTTGCTGGATATAGAATTCTTTTATTTTATTTTATTATTTTTTTTAAATACCAAAAAAAACCACCAAATAAACGCAAACATTCCTATTTTGATCATTCCGTTCTACATACATAATCAGTAATTCACAATATCATCACATAGTTGCATATTCATCATCATTATCATTCCTTGGAACATTTGCATCTATTCAGAAAAAGAAATAAAACGAAAACAGAAAAAAAAATTATGCACACCATACCCCTTTCATTGATCACTAACATTTCAAACTAAATTTATTTTAACATTTGTTCCCCCATTATTTATTTTTATTCCATGTGTTCTACTCATCTGTTGACAAGGTAGATAAAAGGAGCATCAGACACAAGGTTTTCGCAATCACACAGTCACATTGTGAAAGCTGTATCATTATATAGTCATAATCAAGAAACATGGCTACTGGAACACAGCTCTACATTTTCAGGCAGGGGGAGGGTGGTAAGTTTTTGTGTTGGCTGGAGAGAGAGGCCACATCTGAGAACAAAGAGGTTCTCTTGGGGGTGACTCTTAGGCCTAATTTTACGTAGACTTGACCTGTCCTTTGTGGGGTTAAATTTCATTTGAACAAGTCCCAGGACTGGGGGCTCAGCCTATAGCTTTGGTTGTCCACACTCCTTTTGAGGATATCAATAATTCAACTTGGGGAGGTTGAATTTTCTCCCGTTCTCACCATTCCCCAAAGGGGACTGTGCAAACACTTTTCCACTCACTAATCAAATCCCTCTGGGATTCATCGGGGCATCACTCTGGACAAACCAACAAAATCTCATGTCCTACCCAAGGTAAAATCTCACATTCTGCCCAAGGTTCCATGTAGTTAATGGTGTTCAACCAAGCTATCTACATAAGTTATATTAGGAAATGCACTAGTCAAAATATCAATTTTGTGCCAAATAAACATTTTTTGCTTTGGTCTCAACACATAAGTTGAAATTTTAAAATATTAATTACCATCTGTTTTCGGCACACTGCAGTAATGACATTCCTTTGTTCTTCCTCATGGAAAAACATTTTTAAAATTCATACATTTAGTCACTTGGATATAGAATTCTTAATTGGTGTTTTTTTCTTTTAGCATCTTAAATACATCATACCACTCTCTTCTCTCCTCCGTGGTTTCTGCAGAGAAATCTACACATGGACTTATTGTGCTTCCCTTGTATGTGATGCTTTTCTCTTGCTACTTTCAGAATTATTCTCTCTTTCTCTTTGACATCTGACATTCTGATTAGTAAGTGTCTTGGAGTATGTCTATTTCGATCTATTCTCTTTGGGGTATGCTGAACTTCTTGGATCTGTAATATTAAGTCTTTCATAAGAGTTGGGAAATTTTCAGTGATAATTTCCTCCATTAGTTTTTCTCCTTTTTCCTTCTTCTTCTTCTGGGACACCCACAGCATGTATATTCATGTGCTTCATATTGTCATTTAATTCCCTGGGTCCCTGCTCATATTTTTCCATTCTTTTCCTTATATTTTCTTTTGCTGGGTGTGACCCAGCTTTCCTATGAAGGCTCTAGACTCTGCATTTTCCTATCCTGCCCAGTATGTGGCACTTTTCTGCCTGCGGGTTCCACCAGCATAAGATGATGCAGTACCTTTAACTTCAGCAGACTCTCCCTATTGCCGGCATGGTGGAGATAGAGAAGAAGTTGTAGGCTGTCTTTAATTGCTTCACTTTTCCAGACCCTTGGGTCTGAATTCCTTGAAGTAGGGAATTCACCTGAGCTAGGCCCCAAGCCTCTCTTGGGGAAGGCACAGCCTCCAGACAAACACTCAACAAGCTTAATTCTCCCTATGTCTGGGGCAGCTGGAACCTGAGAATCCTTGCAGCTATATCCAAACAGTAGTCAAGCTGTAGAAACACAGCCACAAAAAAGAAAGAGAAAAATCCTTTTCAGAGCAGGATCCCCGTTCCTCGCATTTGCCAATCAAGAGCTTAAGTTGGCATGTTGCTTTGTGTCCCTTCAGGTCCTATGTGCCCCCTCCTTTCCTTCAGGGCCCAGACCCTTTCAAGTGTTATGTGCCATCCAATCCATAAAACCTCTGTTTCTTTTTTTCTTTTTGCTTTTTTCCATCTGTCTTGCCCCTTCAGCACTGGGGCAAAACCCAGCAATCTCGGCTTTGACTCGAGGTTTTGAGTTGGGGGCCTATTTTTAGTAGTCAGAATTTGTAGTTAATTCCACAATTGGAGCTTGGTGGCGCTTAGCCGCTGCTGCTGGTAGAGACTCTTTCCTATCCCCTCTGAGAAGCAGCCTGTGGGGGAGGGGCACCAGCCACCGCAGTTTGGGGAACTCACAGTTCTGGGTGGGCTCGCAGTTGGTCCAGCTCATCCAAACTGGAGTTGCTGTGTGTTTGGTCACTGACGTGGCCCCAGCAGTTGTTCTGTACTGTTCCTGGCTATTTATTCGCTACTCTGGGGCCAAACTAAATCCCACACCTCACTAAGCTGCCATCTTGGCCTGATCTCTGTGCCATATTTTCTTGTTTCTTTACATGCCTTGTAATTTTTTATTGAAAATTGGATATTTTGAGTGTGAAAATGTAGAATTTCCGGAAGTCTGATTATTCCCCCTCCCAAGGTTTTATTGTTCTTGCTTAGTATAGTTGCTGTAAAGTCTGCATTCTTTATCTTGTGTTGACAGTGAGGTCTCTGTTTTGTTAGCTTATTGATCAGTTAATGATTTGGTAAATATTTCCTTAAACAGCTAGAACCAAAATAAAAGAAAAATCACTTCCCAGTCTTTGCAAATGGATTGAGAGAGAGTGTGTGTGTTATGGCATGCCTTCATCACTGAGCCAGGCAGTTTACAACTCTTCCTTAGTCTTCACTGTTTGCTGATGCAGAACTTGAAGGTCAGCCAGAGGTGAGAGCTTAGGTTCCCTTCTTGACTTTTCTGAGCATGCACCCAGCTCTGCACATGCATGTGGTCTTCTAGATTCCCAGGAATATGTGGTACCTTATTCCCCAAAGCATCTCATTCTCCAGTCTTTCTTTTCTTAATTTTTCAGTTTGTCTGTTATTTTCCTAAAGTATTATCACTTACCTCAGGCAGCAGGAGCTAATATTTGCCTTTAAATGTTTTTGATAATCCCTCTGTCCACCCCACATAGCCACCTCAGCATTGGTAGAATTCTGAGGTAGGCAAAATAAAGGCAGGTATGCTGAGGGATCCTTAGAAATGTCAAAACAACCAACCACAACTCTTTGAGAATAAGGCCCATTATGCTCCCTCCAATACAAGGAACCTATATTAAGAATGTGGGCTGGTGTCTCCAAGGCATCCACTAAATTGGAGTAGCGATGGGGCCTGGGTGAGTTTACATAACACAAAACTCTTACTGAAAAATTTAGCATCTTTCTTGATTAAGTGTTCACCTAGTTGCTGTAAACTTCAGTTTTCCAGAGTTTCAATAATGTTGATTTTGACAGTTTTGCCACCTTATTTGCTGATTTTATGGAGGGATGGCCTTTTGGAGTTCCCTGTTCCATGATTTTCACTGATGTCATTCTGATTAATCTTATTTTAAAACAAAAATAATTCTGTTTGCTTTTATTTCTTGGTCCACTTGATAATTCTATCACTTCTATCCATATTCCTCATGGTCTCCCAGTCAAAACACAGGGATTTAGAAGAAGGTGATCATTCCACAGAATGTGACTTGTGGATTATAATTTATCGGACTCTGTTTTTACCCAAATATTCAGCATGATTTAAGGACAACCTGAACATGTAATGATTTGGATAAGCATGGGTGCCTTGCCAAAAGAGTATGGTACCTCTCCTCTCAGAAGGGACAGCTAAAACGTAGATGTGGATTATCTTAAAGAAAAAAATCAGGCATAAATCAAGAGTAATAGGAAGAGTAAAGTTTGTTCTGGATCTCAGAACTGAAATCATATTTATAAATGTATAGTTTAGTTAATATTTGGCTTAAATGGGCTTGTTGGACTAGCCTGGGAAATACTGTTTTTTCCTATTTTCTACAGAGCAAATATTTTCCAATTTACTTATCAAACAACTCAGTAGACTTTTAAAATGCAAGCCATTTTTAAGTTTGAGGCTATCTACAGTGGTTTCTGTACCATTATACATAAAATGTTTTTACAGTAAAATTGAGTTAACATATAAAAAACTGCTTTATGTTATAATAAAAATATTAGTACCAAAAAAAAAAAAAATGCTGGAGACCAAGGTTCAATTCCCGGTGCCTACCCATACAAAAAAAAAAAAAGTTTGCTATCAAGACATGAGTTGCCAATAAAAATTTAGGGCTGCTGCAAGAAAAAGGGGTGTATATGGGAAATACTGGCAAATAAATATACACCATAATAGCTTTTTTTGAACTCTATACGACTCTTTCTAAAACTTTTCTAGTACTTTAGAGATGGAGGAATTTAAAACCATCCAGTTTTGATTCAGGAATACTAGGGAATTCTTTTGTTTTAAATTTGCTTCATCTTGACTGTGGGATTGAGAAAACCTTGCGTCTGTTGCTCCTTTTATCCAGAATATGGACAGTTGAGTAAAAGAAATATGGATAAAGAATAAATAAATAATAGGGGGACAAAGGGTAAAATAAACAGGGTTGATGGAAATATTAGTGGTCAATGAGAAGGAGGGGTAAGGGGTATGGTATGTATGAGGTTTTTTTTTTTCTTTTTATTCATTTTTCTGGAGTGATGCAACTGTTCTAAAAAAATGAGCATGGTGATGAATACACAACTATGTGATGATACTGTGGGCCATTGATTGTAGACCAGGAATGGAATGTATGTATGTGAAGATTTATCAATAAAAATATTTAAAAAGAAAAATTGCTTCCTCTTGTGGTGAGTTCTAGAAGCTCAAGCATATACTGAGTTCTTGGGAACCTGTTTTAAAGGAATAAGATGATTATCCAGTTGGTGACTGAACTTTATTATTACAGATGTGAAAAAAGTTTCTTTGAAGCCAGAGATCTTCGCCAGCACATGAATAAACATCTTGGTGTGAAGCCATTCCAGTGCCAATTTTGTGATAAGTGCTATAGTTGGAAGAAGGATTGGTATTCCCATGTGAAGTCTCATTCTGTCACTGAGCCTTACAGGTGAGTAAATTTGAGAAAGCTCAGATTTAATTTGAATTTAATTGAGTTATATATGTACTTGAAGAGATAATTATAGTTACTGCTATTTTAGAAAAAAAGTTTTCTCTCTCTCTTTTAGGTGTAATATATGTGGTAAAGAATTTTATGAAAAAGCATTGTTCAGAAGGCATGTAAAGAAAGCTACTCATGGGAAAAAAGGAAGAGCAAAGCAAAACCTGGAACGGGTGTGTGAACAATGTGGAAGAAAATTCACTCAGCTCAGAGAATACAGGAGACACATGAATAACCACGAAGGTAACTACTTATTATTATCTGTATCCAAGTAGAATCAGAGCCAGTCCAGTATTCAGTCTCCTTTTGTCAGCCCTTGTCTACGTCCATACATTCGTTGATAAGAGATTAATTCCATATCTTAGAACACTTCAAATGATAGACACGGTCATGTATCAGAGTATCTGATTGTCGTGTATATAGGTAGATTCCTTTTTAGTGAACTTAATTCTGTATCAGCATTTTTATGCTGAACTAGTCTACTTGAAGCCTGAGTTTCCTTATCCTAGCTATTTACTATTCAGTATTGTGTGAAAATTAAATGAGATTATACACAAAGACTGTTTAAATCAAATTTGTTTCTCAGTAACTTTTACCCACAGAACATCTTTAGAAAGACTGTAGTGAAGAATCTTGTTTATTCTGATAAACAGTTAGGTCCTAAATAAAATATTGCTGAAGTCAAGATAGAAAGGCTTATTTGTTATTGTACTTAAAGAGAAATATTATTTAGCAGCTAACTTTAATATATTTTGATACCCATACTTCACCACACCTCCTTATTTTATATTTTTATTTTTTAACAGGAGTTAAGCCGTTTGAGTGCTTAACATGTGGAGTAGCTTGGGCTGATGCCCGATCTCTAAAACGCCACGTCAGAACACATACTGGTGAACGGCCTTATGTCTGTCCCGTATGTAGCGAAGCCTATATAGATGCTCGAACACTCCGCAAACATATGACTAAATTCCACAGAGATTATGTGCCTTGTAAAATTATGCTGGAAAAAGATACTCTTCAGTTCCATAATCAAGGAACTCAAGTGGCGCATGCTGTTAGCATCTTAACAGCAGATATGCAGGAACAAGAAAGCAGTGGTGCTCAAGAACTCGAGACTGTCGTAGTGACAGGAGAAACCATGGAAGCTCTCGAGGCTGTTGCGGCTACTGAAGAGTGTGCTTCGGTATCTACACTTTCTGACCAAAGTATTATGCAAGTGGTTAATTATGTATTGGCACAACAGCAAGGACAAAAGCTATCTGAAGTTGCAGAAGCTATTCAAACTGTTGAAGTAGAGGTGGCACATATTTCAGAAACAGAATGAAGATGTTAATGGAGATAAAAAGAAGTGATATCTCATGGTCACTGAACTCATGGAACATTTGTTTACAAGACTATGTAACTATCTGCCTAGAGTTTGTATGTCAAGATGGTTCTGGGCTGTTTGGTGATGTGATATTTCTGAACAGTTAGTCTGGTCTATGGGTTCTGTAGAAAAGTCCATTTTTTCTACAGAAAAGTAGAAAAATTCAAAAGAAAAGTCAGGAAATTGAAAACAAATCCATTTTATGGCAGTGGTTTATCATGGTATACTTTTTTATGAATTAGCGTTTATAAAAGACTGTGCTAAATTTAAAACTCTACCATTTCATTTGCATTTTTATATATAACTTAATTATATATTTTGAGTTTAAAATGCTACACCAGTAGGCTTTTTTTTTAGTCTCAAAATATAGGCATAAAGTTCTGTGATTCCATTTGCCCCATTTATGGATTTAAAAGAAAATTATAATATTAAGCATTTTAATAGGACCTATAGGTGTATTTTTTAAATGCTTAAAATCTGTGATTCTTGACTTACTATTTATTTTAACCCCTTCTAAGTGAGGGATTTTTTATTTTAAAGCACTTAATGAGTTACATGTTGTAATCAAGTTTGCACAGTATACTTATCTATTTGCGGAACCCATAAATCAATAGCTGGTTATTAAAATGCCATTAAAATGCATGTGAAATGCCTATTAGCCTTATACTAGCTCTTCAAGGCAAGTAAACTGACCATGAGAAAAGAATTGTTATTAGACACTGTTGGTAGGAAGTCTCTCCTTGATAATGTAGGACAATGAATGAAAAAAAGCCTCATTCTTTTGCTAAAGAATGAACAAGTTTATGCTAGGTTTGGCGTGTTTTCTGCCATTGTATCATGTTTAATTTTGCTGAAAACTGCAGTTTAGAAATACGGTGGCAATATAGACATCGCAGTAAGTCCTGTGGATACCATATAATTGTCAAGTAATTTCAGAACTATTGAAAATTCTTCATACAGCCCTCATTATAGTATACTACTTGAAGAATTTAATTAACGATGGTCCACCAAATTGTTGAAAGTAAGTTATTTTGACAAGTTACCTGAAAAACAAATTTTATTAATTCATGTGTTGATTTTAAATTCCCACAGATTTCTGATTTTCAAAATGACCATGGGGGAGATGCCACATTTCTCTCCTTACAGAATTACCACTGATGCTATAATTGTTAAAATTAAACTTTTAAGTATTAGAATCTATTATAAGGTATAAAATTTAGAAATAAGAAAATCACAAGTAAATCATTCCTAAAGCACAAGAAAAGAATGTGCCTTGATGTACATATATTATTACAATACTTGTTCCATTTTAGTTTTAAAATGGCTTTAAGGATAAAGAATAAGTGTGAAAGCCATGCATGTGTTATACCTACATATATAATATTTGCATTTGCAAATTGTCCATTGTTTTAGTAGCCTTGTGGGTTTCAGTTTCAAGAAGTGAATTGACATAGGCCCATTACTTTATAATGGCTGCTTGTTTATTGTATCTTTCAGTTACTGAAAATGTACTCAACCTCGACTAAAATTTGGAATTGTGTCTTTTGTTCCCTCCGCACCACTGTTATCAGATTTAGTTAATTGCATAAGACCATTATTGTATGTCATAAATATGTAAATAAAAGATGTTAAATCTTGTTTAAGATCATAAGTTTTGGAGTTGTTTGACACTATTTTCAATTTATAGATCAGTTGCCATTATTTGATTTTTTTTTAAGTTAATATATTTTAAAAGGGAATTGAACCATTATAAAATAACCATTGGGAGAACCCTGAATAATATTAAAACTTCATATTCTTCAACATAATCTTAACTTAAAAGTAAGAGGATCCAAGATAGCTGATAAGGGAGAAGCTGGGGCCACTTCCTTCCCAATAAAACAACTACGAGTTAGGCAGAAACTGTCCTGAGTAGCATTTCTGGAGCTCTGGAGATCAGGGGTTGTGCTGTGCAAATATCAGGAAAGTTCAGGATGGAGAGAAGGAGAAGCTGTGTTGAAAGATTGTGAATAAAACCTCTCAACTGCAGCTCAGTCCCTGCTGGATAGGCAGATGCAAACTGAAAAGGAGCAGAGGTCCACAACTAAAAATCAGACGGGACATGGTCTAGCACCGTTCCAGCTTTGGGGCCATGAATTTAGACTGCTGGGACCTGTGGTTTCAACCTGCCCAGTCCAATGCTGCTATGCCATTGTCTGGAGTCGAAGCTAAGTATAGTCTGCCTTCTAAGGGCAGAGAGGAATAGGTTGCTGAAGAGTGCCATCTGCTGGCAGGCAAGAAACCATACCTCCAGTAAGACATCTCAAAGACTTTTGGGTGAAGAAGAACATATGCTGGGTAGGCCAGGAAAGTGCACCTTTGGAGAACAGAATTAAAGGCTTTTAGGTGTCTTTACTTGACCGTTTACCCAGGGCTCTGTGGAACTAGTGTGTCCCCCCTTCCTTGGTCCCTAATCCAGCCCTAGTTGGGTAATACTGATGAACCAAGCATCAAGGAGCATTAAGACAAAGCCAATCAACAATAAAAGCTTTGACAAGAGAGAATTTGACCTTCAGAGTAAACTCACCAAGATAATCTGATGCCTAGATATCAGGAAAAAAATAAGTCATACCAAGAAACAGGAAGATAAGGCCCAGTCAAAGGAGCAAATAAAAAAGTTGGAGATAAGAATCTGGAACAATAAATCATAGATGTTCAAACAAACCTCCTAAATCAATGTGAGGAAATAAGTAAAGAGATAGAAGATATTAAGACATTGGGTAAGCAAAAAGAAGAATTTGAAACATGTACTGAAAAATAACATGGGAATGAAAGGCACAACAGATGAAATTGAAAATACACTAGAGGGACACAACAGATTTGAAGAGGCAGAAGAAAGGATCAGTGAGCTAAAAGACAGCATCCAAATTTGGACAAAAGAACAGAGAAAAGTGGGAAAAACTGAGCAGGTTCTCAGGGAATTGACTGACAACAGAAAGTGCACAAACATTCAAGTCATGGTGTCCCAGAATAAGACGAGAAAGGAAAGGGTTAAAAGGAATATTTGAGGGAGTAATAGCCAAGAATTTCCCAACACTTATGAAAGGCGTTGATACCTGTGTCCAGGAAGTGCAACATACTCCAAATCTAATAAATCTCAATAAACCTACTATGAGACACATACTAAACAGATGACAAATGCCAAAAATAAAGAGAATTCTGAAAGCACCAAGAGAAAAGCGATTCATTACATACAAGGGATGCCCAGTAAGACTAAGCACTGATTTCTCATTAGAAACCATGGAAGCAAGAAGGCAGTGGTATGAAATGTTCAAGATACTAAAAGAAAAACTTCCAGCCAAGAATTCTCTATCCAGCAAAACTCCTTCAAATAAGGGAAAACTTAAGATATGAAAAGATATGTACTGGGATCAAGATAGTGGCTTGGCTTAGGGAGGTGTGGAATTTAGTTTGTCCTCCAGAACAGCAAGTAAATAGCCAGGAGCAGTACAGAACAACTGCTGGGGGAACATCAGTGACCAGACAGTTTAGACAAGCTGGGCTGGCTATGAGCCCACCCAGAACCGTGAGTCCCCCAAGCCAGGGTGGCTTGTCCCCTCCCTCACAAGCTGCTTCCCAGAGGGGAAAGGGACTTTACTAACAGCAAGGGGCTGAGCGCTACCAAGCTCCAATTTGTGGAAATAACAAATTCTGACTACTAAAAATAGGTCCCCAGCTGAGCTGAACCACAAGTAAAAGCTGAGGGTACTGGGTTTTGCCCTGGCGCAGAGGGGGTAGGGCAGATAGAAAAAGAAAAAAAACAACAACAGAGGGTTTTTTTGGATTGGACAGCACAAAATACTTGAAAGCGTCTGGGTCCTGAAGGAAAGGAGGGGGCACAAATAATCTGGAGATGCACAGAGCAACGTACCAACTTAAGCTCTTGATTGGCAAACCCAACGAACAGGAATCCTGCTCTGAAAAGGAATTTTTTTTCTTCTCTTTTTTTGTGGCTGTGTTTCTATGGCTTGATTGCTCTTTGGATACAACTGCAAGCCTTCTCAGGAAGAATTAAGCTTGTCAGAGCTTGTCTGGAGGTTGTGGCCTTTCCCAGGAAAGAGCTGGGGCCCAGCTCAGGTGGAATCCCTCCCTCAAGGAATTCAGACCCCAGGGTCTGGAAAACTGAGGTGATTAAAGCCAACCTAAAACCTCTCCTCTGTCTTGACCACACCCCCAGCAGGAAGAGTCTGCTGAAGTTAAAGGTACCACATCACATTGTGCTGGTGGGACGCGCAGGAAGATAAGCACCACATACTGGGCAGGATAGGAAAAACACAGTGTCTAGAGGCTTCATAGGAAAGTCTTTCAACCTGCTGGGTCTCACCCTCAGGGAAAACTGATGCAGGTGACTCTTTCCCCCTGAGATGAGGCCAGTTTGTTCTGGGAAAATCTGGGGTCTATAATACCTAAGTGGTCCCTCCTAAGGGGGTGGGGGGGAAGAAAGGCATCTGTATTAGTTCGAGTTCTTTAGAGAAACAGAACCAACAGGAAATATTCATAAATATAAAATTTATAAAAGTGTCTCACATAACCGTAGGAATGCGGAGTCCGAAAAATGCAGGGCAGGCTGTGAAGCTGATAATTCCGATGGAAGGTCTGGATGAACTCAACAGGAGAGGCTTGCCGGCCGAACCAGGAAGAAGCCTGTCTCATCTGAATCCTCCTTAAAAGGCTTCCAGTGATTAGATTAAGCATCACTCATTAAAGAAGACACTCCCCTTGGCTGATAACAAATGGAATCAGCTGTGGATGTAGCTGATGTGGTCATTATTTAATTCTATGAAATGTCCTCATCGCAACAGACACCAGCACTTGCCCAACCAGACAAACAGGTACTACCACCTGGTCAAGTTGACACATGCTGACCATGACAGCACCACACAGGCGGGGCAAGAAACAAGAACTGAAAATTTCTGATCTGTTAAACAAAACCTAAACTAGATGTCCAGAATAAGCTGAACTGAATGTCAAAGAACAGATAGACAACAAAGTCATCTTAGCAAGAAAATCCTAAGTAAAAAAAGTGAAAGCAATCTCCAGAATAAACTAATTAAGGAAATTAAATGCCTAGACACCAGCAAAAAATAAAGAATCATACTAGGAAAATTAAAGTTATGGGCCAGTCAAAGGAAAAAAAAAACAATTCAAATGAGATATAGGAATTGAAACAGTTAATTCAGAATGTTCAAACAGACATGGAAAACCTCATCAAAATCAAATCAATGAATTCAGGGAGCATATAAAGAAGGCAAGGGATGAACAAAAAGAAGAACTCAAAAGTCTGAAAAAACAAATCACAAAACTTATGGGAATGAAAAGCACAGTAGAAGAGATGAAAAAAACAAAGGAAACCTACAATGTCAGATTTCAAGAGGTAGAAGAAAATAATAGTGAACTGGGGGATGGGACATCTGAAATCCAACAAGCAAAAGAAAATATAGGGAAAAGAATGGAAAAATATGAGCAGGGACCCAGGGAATTGAATGACAACATGAAGCGCATGAATATACATGCTGTGGGTATCCCAGAAGGAGAAGAGAAGGAAAAAGGAGGAGAAAAACTAATGGAGGAAATTATCACTGAAAATTTCCCAACTCTTATGAAAGACATAATATTACAGATCCAAGAAGTTCAGCGTACCCCAAAGAGAATAGATCGAAATAGACATACTCCAAAACATTTACTAGTCAGAATGTCAGAGGTCAAAGAGAAAGAATTTTGAAAGTGGCAAGAGAAAAGCATCACATACAAGGGAAGCCCAATAAGTCTATATGTAGATTTCTCTGCAGAAACCATGGAGGAGAGAAGAGAGTGGTATGATGTATTTAAGATAGTAAAAGAAAAAAAACTACCAATCAAGAATTCTATATCCAGAAAAATTGTACTTGAAAAATGAGGGGGAAATTAAAACATTTTCAGACAAAATATCACTGAGAGAATTTGTGACCAAGAGACCAGCTTTGCAAGAAATACTAAAGGGAGCACTAGAGACAGATAAGAAAAGACAGGAGAGAGAGGTGTGGAGAAGAGTATAGAAATGAAGACTATCGGTAAAAGTAAAAAAAAAAAAAAAAAGAAAGAAAGAAAGAAAAATTAGATATGACATACAAAATCCAAGAGGCAAAATTGTAGAAGACAGTACTGCCCATACAGTAATAACACTAAATATTAATGGATTAAATCCCCCAAACAAAAGACATAGACTGGCAGAATGGATTAAAAAACAAGGCCCATCTATATGCTGTCTACAGGAGACACATTTTAGACCCAAGGATAAAGATAGGTTGAAAGTGAAAGGTTGGGAAAAGATATTTCATGCAAACAACAATCAGAAAAGAGCAAAAGAAAAAAAAAAAAAAAGAAAAGAGCAGAAGTAGCTATACTAATAATCCAACAAAACAGACTTCAAATTTAAAACAGTTATAAGAGACAAAGAAGGACACTATGTATTAATAAAAGGAACAATTCAACAAGAAAACATAATAATCATAAATATTTATGCACTGAACCAGAATGCCTACACAATGGGGGAAAATATTTAGAAATGATATATCAGATAAGGGTCTAGTATCCAGCATATATAAAGAGATTGTTCAACTCAACAACAAAAAGACAGCCCAATAACAAAATGGGCAAAAGACTTGAATAGACACGTCTCAGAAGAGGAAATACAAATGGTGAAAAGGCACATGGAAAGACGTTTATAGCAGCATTATTTACAATTGCGAAGAGATGGAAACAGCCCAAATGAAAAGCTGCTCAACTTCTTTGGCTATTAGGGAAATGCAAATCAAAACCACAATCACATATAATCTCACACCCACCAGAATGGTCATTACCAATAAAACATAAAAAGACAAGTGCTGGAGAGGATGTGGAGAAAGAGGCACACTTACCCACTGTTGGTGGGAATGTCAAATGGTACAACTGCTGTGGAAGGTAGTTTGGTGGTTCCTCAGGATGCTAAGTATAGAATTGCCATATCATCCAGGAATACCATTGCTAAGTATCTACTCAGAGGACATGAGGGCAAGGACACAAACAGACGTTTGCACACCAATGTTTATAGCAGCATTATTTACAATTGCTAAGAGATGGAAATAGCCCAAATGATTCCATCAACAGATGAGTTCCTAAACAAGCTGTGGTATATAGGAATGATGGAATATTATGCAGCTGTAAGACAGAATAAAGTGATGAAGTATATAACATGGATGGACTTTGAGGACATTATGCTGAGTAAGATTAGCCAGACACAAAAGGACAAATACTGTATGGGCTCACTGATATGAACTAAAACTAATAAATGAACTTGGAGAATTCCAGTTAAGACAGAGACCATCAGGAGATAGAAATAGGGTAGATTTTGGGTAATTGGAGCTGAAAGGATACAGATTGTACAAAAGGACTGATTGTAAAAATCCAGAAATGGATAGCACAATACTACCTAACTGTAATACAATAATGTTATAATGCTGAATGAAGCTGAATGTGAGAATGATAGAGGAAGGAGGGCGGGGGGCAGAAATGAAATCAGAAGGAAACATAGACGATAAAGACTGAGATGGTATAATGTAGGAATGCCTGGAGTGTACAAGGATGTGACTAAATGTACAAATTTAAAGATGTTTTCATATGAGGAATGTTCTAGTTTGCTAGCTGCTGGAATGCAATATACCAGGAACAGAATGGCTTTTTAAAAGGGAATTTAATAAGTTGCTAGTTTACAGTTCTAAGGCTGAGAACATGTCCCAATTAAAACAAGTCTATAGAAATGTCCAATCAAAGGCATACAGAGAAAGATACCTTGAATCAAGAAGGCTGATGAAGTCCAGGGTTTCTCTCTCAAGTGAGAAGGCACATGGCAAACATAGTCAGGGCTTCTGTCTCAGCTGGAAGGGCACATGGTGAACAAGGCATCATCAGCTAGCTTTCTCTCCTGGCTTCCAGTTTCATGAATCTCCCGGGGAGGTGTTTTCCTTCTTCATCTCCAAAGGTCGCTGGCTCTTGGACTCTGCTTCGTGGTGCTGCAGCATTCTCTGCTCTCTCTGAATCTCTTTCATTCTCCAAAATGTTTCCTCTTTTATAGGACTTCAGTAAACCAATCAAGACCCACCCAAATGGGTGAAGACATGCCTTCCCTAATCCAGTTTAACAACCACTTTTGATTGGGTTACTTCTCCAGGGAGATGATCTAATCACACACAGTACTGAATAGGAATTATTCTGCCTTTACGAAATGGGATTTTGATTAAAACGTAGCTTTTCAAGGGTACAGACATCCTTTCAAGCCAGCAAAAGGAAGAACAAAGGAATGTCAATATTGCAGGGTGTTGAAAATACATGGTAATTCATATTTTAAAACTTTAATTATGTGTGAGACTAAAGACAAAAAAATGTTTATTTGGTACAAAATTTATATTTTGAGTAGTGCGTCTCCAATATAATTTATATGGACAGTTTAACTGAGCACCATAAGTACATGGAACCTAGAGTAGGGCATGACATTTTGTAGGTTTGTCCAGAGTGATGCCCTAATAAATCCCAGAGTGATTTTAACAGTGAATAAAAAAGTATTTACAAAGTCCCCTTGGGGGAATAGTGAGAAAGAGGGAAAATTCAACTTTCCCATATGGAGTAGGCCTGATATTATCGCAAGCAGTGAGGACAACAAAATAAATAGGCTGGACCCTCAATCTTGGGGTTTGTTTATATGAGACATATCTCCATAAAGGATAGGTTGAGCCTACTTGAAATTTGACCTGAGAGTCACCCCCAGAGAACCTCTTTTGTTGCTCAGATATGTCCTCTCTCTCAGCCAACACGGCAAGCAAACTCACTGCCCTCCCCCTCTCTATGTGGGACATGACTCCCAAGGGTGTAAACCTCTCTGGCAGCATGGGACAGAAATCCTAGAACGAACTGGGACTCAGCATCAAGTGATTGAGAAATGATTCTTGACCAAAAGGGGGAAGAGAGAAATGAGACAAAATAAAGTGTCAGTGGCTGAGAGATTTCAAACAGAGTTGAGAGGTTATCCTGAAGGTTATTCTTATGCATTATATAGATAACCTCTTTTTAGTTTAAGGTGTATTAGAGAGGCTAGAGAGAAGTGCCTGAAACTGTAGAGCTGTGTTTCAGTAGCCATGTTTCTATAAGATGATTGTATAATGATATAGCTTTTGCAAGTGACTGTGTGATTGTGGAAATCTTGTTCTGATGCTCCTTTTATCTATGGTACGGACAGATGAGTAAAAAATATGGATTAAAAATAAATAATAGAGGGTGTCACGGTCAGGGTGTCAACTTGCCCAAGTTGCGGTACCTGTTTGTCTCGTAGGGCAAGTGCTGGCCTGTTGCAATGAGGACATTTCAGAATTAGATTATGATCACGTCAGCTGCATCCGCAGCTGATTCCATTTGTAATCAGCCAAAGGGGAGAGTCTTCTGCAATGAGTGATGCTTAATCTAATCACAGGAAGCCTTTTTTTTTTTTACAGGAAGCCTTTTAAGGAGGATTCAGAAGAGACAGGTTCTATTCCTGCTTCGGCTGGCGAGCCTCTCCTGTGGAGTCCGTCCAGACTCTCCATCGGAGTCGTTGGCTTCACAGCCTGCCCTGCGGATTTTGGACTCTGCATTCCCGTAGTCATGTGAGACACTTTTATAAATTTCATATTTGCAAGTGTTCCCTGTTGATTCTGTTTCTCTAGAGAACCCAAACTAATACAGGGGGTGGGGGGGAAGATATGCAAAGGTAAGCAAAGCTGAGAGATTCCATTAACAAGAGACCTGCCATACAAGAGATACAAAAGGAAGTCCAGCAAGGTGAAAGGAAAGGACAGGGGAGAGAGACTTGGAGGAGAGGGTGTAAATAAAGAGTATCAGTAAAGATTACTGAAAAAGTACAAAAATATGACATATAAAGTGAAAGGATAAAATTTTTGAAGTAAATGCCATTAACATTAATAACATTGAGTGGTAACAGATTAAATTCCCCAATCAAAAGACAAACTGGCAGAATGGATAAAAATATGAGCCATCCATATGCTGTCTATAAAAGACTCACTTTAGACCCAAGGATACAAATAGGTTAAAAGTGAAAGCCAGAACAAAGACATTCCAGGCATACAGTATCCCAAAAAAAAGCTGGGATAGTTATACTAATACTGGATAAAGTAGACTTTAAATACAAAGCTCAAATAAGAGACTAGAAGGCCATTATATATTGATTTCAAGAAGAAATCAAGATATATGCACCTTTCCAGGATACCCCAAAATGCATGCAGCAAACACTAGCAAAACTGCAGGGAAAAATAGATGTATCTACAATAATAACTGGAGATTTAAATCAATATAGACCGGAGACTCAATAGAGGTACAAAAATCCACTTACATGAATAGAGAGAATATCTAGACAGAGGATCAATAAGGAAACAGGGAACTTATATACTTTGATAAATGAACTAGCCCTAATCCACATATATAGAACAATACACCCCCAACCAGCAGGATATACATTTTTCTCAACTGCTCATGGATAATTCTCAAAAGTAGACTACATGCTGGACTATAAACCAGATTCTAATAAATTTTAAAACACTGAAATTGCACAAAGCACTTTCTCTCATCCTAATGGAATAAAGCTCAGAATCCAGAATGGGGGGAGGACTGAAAGATGCATTCATTTCTGAAGATTAAACAACACCTTCTTAATCAGTGGACCAAAGAAGGAATTGCAAGGGTTATCAGTAAATATCTCGAAATGAATGAAAATAAGAATACAACATATCAAAACTTATGGGGTGTAGCTAAGAAAATGCCAAGAGGGAAATTTATAGCCCTAAATGCCTATATTCAAAAAAAAGAGTGAGTGAAAATCAAAGACCTAACTACACACCTGGATAAACTAGAAAAAGAACAGCAAACTAATCGCAAAGCAAGCAGACAGAAAGAAATAACAAAGATTAGAGCAGAAATAAATGAAATTGCAAATAGAAAAACAATAGAATCATCAAAGCCAAAAGTTCATTCTTTGGGAAGATCAATAAAATTGATAAGTCCTTAGCTAGAATGATAAAGAAAAAAAGAAGATGCAAATAAATAAAATCGGAATTGAGAGGGGAGACATTACTACTGAACCCACAGAAATTAACAGGATCAGAAGAGGATACTATGAACAATTGTATGCTAACTAGACAGTATAGATGAAATGGACAATTTTCTAGAAACACAATTTACACTGACTCCAAAAGAAATAGAAGACCTCAACAAACCAATCACAAGACATTGAAACAGTCACCAAAACCTCCCAACAAAGTAAAGCCCAGAATAAGATGAATTCTACCAATTATTTCAAGAAGAACTAATATCAGTCCACTCAAACTCTTCCAAAAAAATTGAAGAGGAGGGAGCGCTACCTATCTCATTTTTTGACACCAACATCATCCTAATGCCAGAAGCAGATAAAGATACTACAAGAAAGGAAAATTAACAGACCAATCTCTCTAATCAATATAGATGCAAAAATCCTCAATGAAATACTTGCAAAACAAATCTAACTGCACATTAAAAGAGTTATACACCATTATCAAGTGCATCTTTTTTTTAATGCATCTTTTTTTAATCAGGTATGTAAGGGTGGTTGAATAAGAGAAAAACAATTAATGCAATACACCACATTAACAAATCAAAGAACCATGTGATCATCTCTATTCACATAGAAAAGGCATTTGACAAAATTCAGCATCCTTTCATGATAGAAATACTTCAAAACATAGGAATAGAAAGAAACTTTCTCAACATGATAAAGGGCATATATGAAAATCCCACACCTAACATTGTACTCAGTGGGGAAAGACTGAAAGATTTTCCATTGAGATCAGGAACAAGATAGGGATGCCCGCTGTCAGCACTGTTACTAACATTGTACCAGAGGTTCCAGCCAGAGCCAATTAGGCACGCAAAAAGAAATAAAAGGCATCCAAATCAGAAAGGAAGAAGTAAAACTTTCATGTCATGTCATGCAGATGATATGATCCTATACCTAGAAAGTCCAAAAAACTCTACAACAATGCTGCTAGAGTCAATAAACAGTTTCAGCAAAGGAGCAGGATACAAGAGTAACTCACAAAAAATCAGTAGTGTTTCTATACATAAATAATGAGCAATGTGAGGAAGAAGTCAAGAAAAAAATTTCCATTTGCAATAGCAACTAAAAGAATTAAATACCTCGGAATAACTTAGCCAAGGAAGTTAAGCCTTGTATTCAGAAAACTAAAAAGTGTTGCTAGAAAAAAATCAAAGAAGACCTAAATAAAAGGAAGGACATTGTGTTTATGGATTGGAGGATAAAATATTAAGATGTCAAATCTACCCAAATTGATTTACAGATTCCACCGAATCATACTGGTACTGTATGATTTCACTTTTATGACCATGGCATAGGTAAAATCAGAGGGTTAAAAATACAGAATATAGGGGACTTAGAGATACATCTAAGCTAGGGAAGGGTGAACAGTTAGCTAATGAAGTTGAATTCCGATGTAAGGAAATAGAAGTAGAAGGCAGTTCTCTAACAGGTTTATAAGTAATATTACCATATTGAAAATGAACAAGATTGAAAGGGTGTTTTTACACTTATGTGTCCCACTAGTTAACACTAGAAATATAAACTGGTTCTTGTTAGAATGACTTCAAAGGTATGATTTGTGTACAAAGAGTGCTTAAGTCCAGGGTACAGGGGGAAAACTGCTATTGCATGCTATGGGCTATGTTTAAAAGGAAGACATCATTACTACCACAGCAACAGCAGAGATAAATAATGGGGGGAGGGACAAGAGTTAAGAGAAGGTTTAGATTTCCTATTTGGCGAGGGTGTGTTTATTGGTTTTCTTTCTCTTGGAAACAATGAAATTATCTAAAATTGAGAGTGTTGATGGACTGTGGACTTTGGGCACTATGCATAATCCCTGATGAATGCAGGTGGCTGAAGAGTGCATTGACTGAGAAGTAGATTGGCGAACAATGGTGTATACTTATGAACGAATGTTGTGCTGCCACAAAAGAGAAATGAAGTAGTGAGGTGAACAATGATGTGAACAAACGTGTGGGACATTTGGTGAGCCAAAATAAGCCAGAAACCAAAGAACAACAATGGTATGGTCTCCTTTAGAAAATGCTTACAAGAAAACAGCAGCCTAGATTGTAAACTTTTATAGCAGACACATTTAGTCGGAGTGGTTATTATTATTTCTGTATTTTGAGAGGCTGTTTTATATATACATATATAAAACCTGATATTTAGAGATAAGAATGAAGCTGATCAGGTTGAGCTTAATGTAATTCAGAAGGCGGGGGTAAGGAAGACAATGTCTATATTTTAGAACCACACATACTCTTTGAGACCAAAGGAAGAAAGGTTTATTTGGTCTGAAACTGAATTTTTCTGTAGTGCATAATCTAACTCAACCTATCTGTATAGCTCAATTGAACAACTGAAACACAGAGAGTCCAGAATAAGAAAGAGGTCCTTTAATCCGGTGTAGCCTAATGTAATGCCTGGATACATCCTAGAGTATATTAAGCAGATAATCAAAAGGTATTGGCAGGGCAACAGTGGCTGAGGGGCAGAATTCTCGCCTGCCAAGCCAGAGACATGGGTTTGTTTCCTGGTGTCTGCCCATGTTAAAAAAAAAAAAAAAAAAGTATTGGCAAAGTCCGTTGAGGGATGGGAGAAAAAATATTAAATTTTACCATCAGGAAATCCCCATGATACTGTGTCAAACATTAGGGACACCCAAATCAATAGGCTATGCCCTCAATCTTGAGGCTTACTCTTGTGAAGCTTATGTAGGTGGCAGAGAAGCTTAGACTACCTATAGGTATGCCTAAAAGTTACTTCTGGAGGACATCTTTTGGTGCTCAGATGTGGCATCACTCTCTATAAGCCCAACTTTGCGAGTGAAATCATTGCCCTTCTGCCTATGTGGGATATGACATCCAGGGGTGAAAGTCTCCCTGGCGACGTGGGAGATGACACCCAGGGATGAATCCAGACATAGCACCATGGGATCAACAATTCCATCCTGACCAAAAGAGGAAAAAGAAGTATATAAAGTATCAGTGGCAGAGAGAGTTCAAATAGAGTCAAGAGGCTACTCTGGAGGTTGCTCTTACACAAGCTTCAGGTAGACCTTGCCACTTATCGTATTCTGCCAACCCCCAACCAGGACCATCCCAGCTAATCCTAAAGAACACCTAGGGCAATTTATAAGATTCTACAAGGATTCCAGGCACTAGAGTAACTTGCCAGAAACCTACAACCTCCAGATGGGTCCCTGGTCCAGATAAATCCTGAAACCTAGCCTAGCCTCTCCAGAGGGAGATAGTTCCATTTCCCTGCCCCATATTAGTGACAGACCCTTCCAATATGAAAAATTTAGAACTGCCATAGCGCAAACAACTCCTATGAGAGGGATGGAAAGATCAAAGGTGATAGTGGAATTATACACAGAAGATAAGACTTAATAAATGAATATAAATGCTGAATCATTAAATTGATATCTCTTTTAGTCTCCAATATTTTAGAGCAGCTAGAAATACAAACCTAAAATTGTGAAATTGTAACCCATGTCAAAGTGTGAAATACGTTCTACAACTTATTGTGGTGCTGTGCTTTGAAATGTATAGCTTTTTTGTATGTATGTTATTGTTCACAAAAAAAGAAGGAAGGAAAGTTGATTGTAATGATAAAAAAATATTTAAGCCCCCTAGCCTCCTATATTCTGGAGCAGCTAGAAGGAAAAATAGGAGAGGATCGTATGGTAGCCCATGACAAACTCTGGGATCTGTTCCGTAACCACTTTTTAAAGAGTGCTTTGAAATCTATTGCTTTTTATTTCTTTGCTTTGTATATACGTTATACTATACAATAAAAAAAGTTAAAAAAAAAATTGCCACCCTATATCTACCAAACCCTTCTAAGCCTTTCCTTCTCTGTATCTATTCAAGTAAGGGACAAACTCTTGGACTTATCTGTCAAAAAGCTGACGATACTCTACTCCCTGTAGTGTATCTATTCAAACAACTTGACTCCGTCTATAAAGGATGGCCCCTTTTTCTTCTGGTCCTCGCTTCAGCAGCCCTCCTCCTTCCAAAGGCAAATAAGCTTACCTGACACAGCATGATCATCCTACTATCCTCTCATTCCCTCTCTGACCTAATGAGCCACCAAGCCTTCCTCTCCCTTCCTTCCTCTTGTATTCAACTCTTACATGCTCATTTATTAGGTCCAAAAGTTAAATTCCAAAGATGTGAAAACATAAACCCGGACACTCTCTTTCCAGACACTCCCCGCCATCCACTCCTAACAACACACCCCACATTTGCTCTGAAATCCTCAACTTCAGCCAGAACCCCTTCTTCCACATCTCAGACACACACATTGAGGGAGCCCCAGATTGGTTCATCGATGGAAGTTCCTACAAGCAGCACCCCCATCAAGCTGGCTACGCCATCATTCAGGGATATCATGATAATGAACAATGTTTTACACCCCTCAAGGTAATTGAAGCCTCTCCTCTTCCCCTAAAATGACTTCCCAACAGATAGAGCTAATCACCCTAACCAGAGCCCTAAGCCTGGTCTCAGGCCTAACTATTAACATCTACACTGACTCCAAATACACATATAACATTGTACATTCAAACGTTCTGATCTGGAGGGAAAGAGGCTTCCTCACCCAAAAGGATACTCCCATCTCCAATGGAAATTTTATAAGTCAGCTCCTTGAAATTGCCTTAGCCCCGGTTCAAGCAGCTGTTATCCATTGTCGAGGCCACCAAAAAAACACAACATCCACATCAGATGCCACAACATGCCTCTATTCTCCAAGACCTGCACACCCTCCTCCACCCAGATGAAAGACCTCTCCAAACCTTTCTCCAAACTTACCTTAACCTAAGCCTGGCTGACTATTTCCTCCTCCATAATCTATCTGCCGTGTGCTTTACCTGCTTACAGGCTAACCTGAATTCCAACCTCCAACCACCACCCTTCCTCACCCACCAAGCTAGAGGATTCCTTCCTGCATCTGATTGGCAACTTGACTTCACTCAAATGCCCCCTATTCGGTAGCTCAAATATCTCTTAGTTCTAGTAGACACCTTCACAGGATGGGTTGAAGCCTTCCCAACAGCTAACAAAAAGGCCTCCACTGTATCTTCCATTATAAACTGAGAAATAATCCCGCGATTTGGTCTCCCCACATCCTTCCAATCTGACGACTCTCCTGAATTCATCTCCGCAGTCATTCAAAGTCTAGCCCCCTATCTTAACATCCCTTGGAAGTTACATATCCCGTATCATCTCCAATCCTCTGGGAAGGTAGAAAGAACCAACCGCACCTTAAAAATCACCCTCACCAAACTAGTTTCCAAACCCAGGAAACTTGGGTTAACCTACTCCCCATTGCGCTCTTAAAAAGTTACTCTCTCACCAAAAAACCCCTACTCCTATCTTCATTCAAACTTCTGTTCAGAAGGCCACTATCACCTCCTGGAACCCCCATGCCTCCACCTTCCCTCCCTGCTACTCTATTCCCCCACCTCCACCTCAGGACAGCTCTTTGGAAATATAATGATGCACATAGCCCACAACTCAGCACAAATACACCCTGTCTGCTAACACCGGGGGATCCTGTATATCTAGCCCAGCCAAACTCTTCCTCCTCTTTAACCCCAAAATGGACTGGTCCGTACAAAGTAATCCTGACCACTCCTACAGCTGCAAAACTGGAAGGCTAAAGCCCTCTTTGGATCCATATCTTCAATCTGAAAAAAGGTCTAAAACCTCCCTACCACTCTACACCCACAGGATGTAGGACTACCCAGCTGCCTACAATCACCAAAGAACAAGAAACACTCACAAAAACAAGAAACACTCACTGTCACCCCATGTCCCTAACCATCCCCCCCACCTTTTCCTTTCCACCCTCAAAAGTGACCTAAACTGGTATCCACATTCCATCAGCACTTCTTTGGATCTTTTAAACCTTATTGAAGAATTGTGGCTCCAAGGCATCTTCCTGGAGTTTACCCCAACCCAGATTTCTTTCTTTTCACTCATCCTTCTTCTCATTCTTACACATGAAAGGCCAGCTTCTCCTCCTCTCCCTGACACTTTTTACCTTTCCACATTCTTTAACCCCAGCCTCAGCTAATACCCCTCTCCTTCCCCCAATCCTGCCGAGTACTTGCAAAAAAACATTAACATTGCTAAGACCCTCCTCAAAAAATCAAACTCCTCTTTAGCCTCAGTATGCTGGATCTGTCTACTCCTTGCCCAAACTGCAAACCAAGCCTTCCCTTCCCCTCTCCCTGCCTGGCTCTCAACACCGGCAGGATTTTCACTTTTCAGTCACCCATTAACCTGAATACAATCTCATGCAAGAAGACTGCTGGAGTGATGGTGAGGATTGGCGCAAACGAGCCATGATCAAGTTCCTAGAGAACCTCGTTGAACCGGAAACCTCTACAATGCCCTGTCTGAGGCCCTGTCCAAACCCATGTATTTCTCACCTATCAGTCTCTGCTGTGTGTGTCCTGTCCCTTTTTCCTGGAATCAACCCCAGCAGGAAATTTAGCTTCCTCCAAGTGTAATATTATCCTATACTTTTCCGCCCCTACATCCTACATCCAACTCCCATTACAGATCAAAGGAATTCCTGGAAACTCATATCTTTGGATCACAGCCCACCCCCCACCCCCACCATACTCAATGAAACTACCAAACCTTGAAGCTATTACTGTCAGGGCAGGGGACATCACCCCATATAGCAGGCTTAAAAACCACCCTTGGCCAAACTCAAATCCCCACACGCCCACCAGATTCTCCCCAGGCTTGCTGGAGACTCCTGACTCTTGGTACTTTGTTGACGTTAACACTTTAATGTTGCAACAAGAACCCCCTCCCCCACAAACGTTACGGCCCTAACAAAGTTTCAGCCCTTGGACACTCCATCTCCTTCTGGCACGCCAGGGAAAATACAAAATGCCAAAGAGCAGGTAAATTCTTCCCAATTTCCAGCATGTTTGTTCCCCTGACTAGCCTACATGTCTGGACTCTTCTGGGTGTGTGGTTCAAATGCCTTCCTGTGTGTCCCACCAACTGGATGGGAACATGCACACCTTTCAATCACCCCAAATAAACCGATTTCCCCGACACCCCTATTCCCACAAACCTGGTCCAAACACCCCCCAAAAAATCAAAAGAGCCATCCAGTTAATTTCCCTACTAGCCACACTTGGGGTCCTCTCTGGGGTAGATATGGAAACAGCAGGACTAGGTGTGTCGTTACACAGCTTTACCATCCTGTCACAACAACTGGCTTCAAGCCTCCAGGAAATCTCAAAACAGCTTATAGCTTTACAGGACCAAGTAGACTCCTTAGCTGCAGTAGTCTTGCAAAACAGGCATGGGCTTGACCTCTTAACAGCTGCACACGGAGGCATCAGTGCATTACTCCAAGGACAGTGCTGTTTTTATGCTAACCAATTTTACTTAGTCTGAAATGGAGCCCAACGCCTTAGAGACCTAGCTACTAGAATCAGGGATCAGGTCTTGCCAACACCTTATGGGCCCCAGGTAATCTCCCCTCTTGGCTGATACCCCTTGTAACTCCCCTCGTATGTCATATTAAATTTTTCTTTCCTTCCCTGTTTTATTAATCTCCTGCAAAAATTTTTTGCCAGATGAATCACTGCCATTTCCCAAGCCACAACTCAAGATCATGTGAAAGCCATACTCCATCTCCAGGCTCACCAAGAACCTCTCTCCACGACGCCCCCCGATCAGCAGGAAGCAGCCAGATATGATATTGCACCCTTCCCTTCTAATACTCCTCCAGAGTCTGGAATGATGGAACTAACAGAAAACAGGAAACCGACCTGACCTGTCGAAACTGACCTAACCTTTCACGGCTGATTGAACTTCACCCACCCTGGTGAGCTAGAGAGCCCCACCTGCCAATTCCAAACAATTTCCGAAACATACGAAACGTTTTACCACAGATGCTTAACCACAAGGACATTGTTCTTTTGTCGATTTCAGCAAGCCCGGTTCTAAATATGCCACTCTCCCTCCCCTTAGCACGGCTCTTGGTTTAGTCAGTCCTCCAGGCTTGACTGCTCCTGGGGCCATCCCTTTCAAGCTCTCTAATAAAGCTTGTCTTGATCCATTGAGGTCTATCCATTCCTTCTTTTTGAGCATTCCCCTCCTCTACACTCCTTTCTTTTCCTTTCAGGTATGAGTAAAAGAATTCTACATCCATGTGCAATAATTAAGTGGATGTCTATTGTGGTCTGACTCAAGGACTTCCGTCTGAGAAGTTCCATATATCCAAAACCTTAGTATAACAGCTAACCTATTTTCCCTATTTAGAGACACCTTTACTTTCCACCCAGTCCTCCAATTATCAAAGTAATGTAGCACCAAGGAAGGAAAGATGGAAAGTATGGGAAAATGAAAAAAAAAGTTTAAAATTTAAAAATAAGCATTGGCAATTATTGCTAATCAAAAACAAATTCCTGGGCGGGCCACAGTGGCTCAGCAGGCAGGAATGCTTGCCTGTGATACCAGAGGACCCGGGTTCGATTCCTGATGCCTGCCCATTTAAAAAAATAAATAAACAAACAAAAAACCAAATTCCCAAGAAGGTAGAGAGCTATGTATCACCAGGGATTTTTCAAATAGTGTTTGTATCAGGGATTTCCAAATTTTGTCTCCATAATCATGATTGGCAGCTTGTGCTGATCTCCCTGCAACAATCATACCTTCTCCTCCATGATCTGAATTTCAGCCTGCAGGTTCCTATAAGAAACCTTGTTCTGATGGAGAGAGAGAGACTGAGGAAACAACTGAACAGATAAAATAATAACAATCTCCACTGTTCCAGCTGTTTTCCATAAAGGAAATACTCAGGATTACAAAGAAAGAAGCACCGGGATCCCAAAGTTTTGTTTGATTTGAGGCATCCAGAATGAGTGAAACTGCTGTGCCTGTTTCCTTGGACCACTGATGCTTGCTGCGGGCATAGCAGTTGTGAGTAGTCTGCTTCCAGAACATGGAAAAAACCTGCCAATCTTTTTCCTGTCCACATCAGAAACAAACAGTCCTATCTTCAACCAGCAACACATGCCAGGATGTCCAAAAGGCTCAGCCCCTATTTACAGCTAAAAATTCCAGATTACATTGTTTGAAACACCTGGAACTACACCACAGCTATTTTGTAATGATTGGCATTACAATACAACACAATACAATAAAATACTTTATGTTAAGTATTTCTTGTCCCAAGAGCACAAGAATCATATGGTGTGTGGAGTAGAAGGGACTACTGTTAATTAGAAGTTATTCAAGGAGACACTGAACACAATGAAGGAGAAACTTAAGTAGCTAAATGGGTATTGGCTAATGAGCTAGAAAGAATGGTGATGATTCAGGGAGAGGAGCAGAATTTTAAAAGGAATGAGTGGGTCTGAATATAGGATAAGATTCCAGTTGTTGAATGAGATGAACTTCTTGCGACTGCAAGTATGCCTTTTCAACCTGAATATGAGAAAAGCCAGTCTGAATCACCTGATCAGATTTGCTAGAGAGCTAGTGGAGAAGTCCTAGGAAACACCAGAGAAACTAAACAATTGGAGAGAGAGAGCATGAATAAACTGAAGAAGAGTGAAGTCAGGGTCTTTGAACAGATTAGCAGCCTCCAACATATAATCACAGAGCTAGAGAAGTATGTGGAATTTGCCTTAGCACTGCTCCAGAATGCAATATACTTTTTGGAAAGGAGTGAGTCACTCAGCATCTGGAGGCTGCCTATATCACAAACCTAAGTTTCTGCTTTTTTTAAATGCAATTTTATTGCAATAGCTTCACACACCATACAATCCATCCAAAGCATACAAACCTAAGCTTTTGCAAAATAACAGAAATTACCACAATGCCAAGACAATGCTAAGGACATATAATTTGGATTCTGAAAGAGTTCATCCCTGTCAGGTCTGATCTGAGAATTGTGAGATTTGGGAATGCCCTCCAGGATGTACCAGAAAACCCAGAGATTTGACTTCAGTGCCACCGTGTTCCATGTGGAGCGCTTCACCTCAGGGAGGCATTACTGGGAGGAGTGATAGAATCCAGATAAAAGACCCCAGGCTTAACCCAAACAAGAGCCCTTTGCTCCCTCCCACTCTTGGGATGCCCAGATAAAAACTGAGTCAAGAGCCCCCTCCTGTTCCCAAGATGTCCAGATAAGACCATGGAGCCCACCTTATCTAAAAAGCAGTCCAAACCAGTTTGGTGTGTATGTGCTGAAAGAGGGACCCTGAATTTAAAATGATTCCAGGACATGAAATACCCTATGAATGGAATAAAGAAAGCAAGAGGTCCACCCTTACCAATTCTGACAATGTCAGAGGCTCCACCCCGCCATCCCAAAATCACAATAAAAGACCAATTAGCAGAAGTGGCTAGTTTGCGGTCCCTAATTTGAGTATCTTAAACAGCTAATGGCAATAGTTAATTTAACCTGCAGTTGCTAATTTAGATATTTACTAACCAGTCACCATATGCCAATATCCCAAATATTGTATATTTATACTTCCTTTTGAAAAAAAAATTGTATTGAGAAATCACACACATACAGTCCAACCATATTATACAATCAATGGCTCACAATATCATCACTTAGTTGTGTATTCATCACCATGACCATTTTCAGAACATATGCATTATTCCAGAAAAATAAAAACTCATACATCCCATATGCCTTACCCCTCCCTCTCATTGACCACCAATACTTCAATCTACCCAGTTTTCCTTTTTTTATTTTCATAAAAACCTGCTTCTCTAGTTTGGGAAGGCAGGTTTGAGACTGTGAGGTCCTGTCAACGCCAGCTATTAGATCACTTTCCTTTGCAACCAAACTGGTGTGATGAGTCATTTCTGCTGTGCTTGGGCAAGGACCCAAACACCTGCAATACCCTCTCCAGGTGGATGTAGAAAAGGATACAAACTGGCAGTTGGACATATACAAGGACTCTCTGTGATGAAAGAGTTACAGGCCCAGTGCTTACAAAGATAAATTCTTACAGGATCATTATGAGGACTGATTTTACCTTCTGGGTCTTTTCTCCTTTAAAAAGTGTCTCCCTAAGAAAGCAAATGAACAAAGTTGTAGTTTTCTTAGACAATGACTATGGGTAATTATCATTCTACAACTGACAAGAGATCTCTCATTCACAACTTATCTTATTCTACCTTCCAAAAGCTCTCAGGCCTGTATTTTCTTTGTATCCCAAATGAAAGCATTTCAGACTGCCTCACCATCTGTACCCCTCATGCTCCTTGTGATGTTAATCTTCAGTCTCCCTTGGTGTGAAATACAAAGCCAAGAGAAGCCAGAAAATTGTGACTTTGTGAAGGCATTTCTAGAAGACTTTTTACACATTAGTTGCGTGATCGTTTGAAGCTGTATGTACCCCAGAAAATCATGTTCTTAAATTTAATTCACTCCTTTGAGTGTGGACCCATTGTAAGTAGGATATTTTGGTGTGTAAGATCTTAAGATGTGACCCACTTCATTCAGTGAGTCTTAATCCTCTTACTGGAGTTCTTTGTAAGAGGATAAAATACAGAAAGGCATAGAAACTCCTAAAGGACACAGGAGCTCAGAAAGAAAGCCACAGACCGAGAAGCCAGAGGCAGAGAGCAACGAAACCTGGAAGAGAAGAACCAGAAGACACCACACTGCCTTACCATGTGACAGAGTACAGGATTGCTGGATCACCTGTTGATGCCCTGATTTGGACATTTTCACAGCCTCAGAACTGTAAACTTGTAAACCAACAAATTCCCCATTGTTAAAAGCCAGACCATTTCTGATATATTGCATTTTGGCAGCTTCAGCAAACAAGTTGGAACCCAGTTCAATACCCCAAGAGCCTTCGAATTCGTAGTTTTCAATCCCCATTTAGTGGAAGAGCAGTTTGAAGTTAAGCTGAGTTACGATTAACTAAAGGGCTCAAAACTGATCAAAACAAATGCATATGCCGCACAGGATTGGGAAATTAGAATGGAAATATAACCTGGCCTCAGATTAACTCACTCTTTAGAACTAGGTTAAGGATTCTAGATACAGGTCTTAAAACATTGGCAGAATTCATTTATTAGCTCTAGCAGCTTTATCGTGGATTTCCTGGAGATCATGTTGTCTGCAAACTGGTTAAGTTTTCTTTTTCCTTTCCAATGTGAATGCTTTTTCTTTTTCTTGTCCAACTGCTCTGGCAAGAATTTCCACAATGTTGAATAACAGTGGTTACAATGGGCATCATTGTCTTGTTCCTGATCTTATAGGAAAACTTTGTCTTTCACCATTAGGTAGGATGTTAGCTGTGGGCTTTTCATATGTCTTATATCATGTTGAGGAAGTTGCCTTCTATTCCTAATGTTTTTCAATAAGTGGTGTTGGATTTTGTCAAATGCCTTTTCTCCATCAATTGAGATGATCATGTCATTTTTTTCTTGTGTTCATGTGGTATATTACAGTGATTTGCTTATGTTGAACCAACCTTGCATACTAGGAATAAACCCCACTTGATCATGGTGTGTAATTCTTTTAAGATGCTGGTTAAAAAAAAAAGATGCTGTTGGATTCAGTTTGCTAGTACTTTCTTGAGGATTTTTGCATCTATATTCCTAAGTATCTTTATCTGGCTTTGGGATGCAGGTGATGGTAGTACAACATTGTGAACATAATTAACAGCACTGAATATGATTAAAAGAGGAAAAGTTAAATTTTATATATGATAACAGAATAAAAATTAAAAAAAAAAAAGAATTCATGCAACTACACTACCCAAACAGTGACTGTGTTAATCCATGGACTATAGTTAATAGCATAATTATAAAATGTACTATCATCATTGTGAAGCTTATGTAGGTAGCGGAGAAGCTCAGACTACCTATAGGCATGCCTAAGCTACTTCTAAAGGACCTATTCTGTTGCTCAGATGTGGCCTTAGTCTCTCTAAGCCCAACTCTTACAAGTGAAATCACTGCCTTCCTCCCTACGTGGGACATGATATCCTGGGGTAAAAAGTCTCCTTGGTGACGTGAGAAATGACACCCAGGGATGAGTCCAAACCTGGCACTGTGGGAGCAACTATTCCATCCTGACCAAAAGGGGGAAAAGAAGTGTAATTAAGAAAGTATTAGTAGCAGAGAGAGTTCAGAGTCAAAAGGCTACTCTGGAGGTTGTTCTTATGCAAGCTTCAGTTAGACCTTGCTACCTATAACTTGCAAACCCCCTCTGGGATCTGTCCTGTAACTACTTGTTGAAGAGTGCTTTGAAAACTATTGCTTTTTCCTTTGGTTTGTATATATGTTATATTGTATAATAAAAAAAGTAAAAAAAGAAAAAAGTACTATCATCATATATAACAACTGTTCCACAACAATATGAGGTGGTGGCGGCGGTGGTGGGGTATTATGTGGGAACCTGTATTTTATGCATGATTGTTCTGTAAAGACACAATTTCTCTAATAAAGAAAAAATTTTTTTTAAATATCAAGAGGCAATAAAAGAAAAGACTGACAGATTTTACTGCATAAATATAGAAACTTTTTGTATGGGAAAATATCAATATAATCAAAGTCAAACAACAACTAACAAATTGGGGAGAAAACATTTAACATATGTCACAGATAGAGAGAAAAGAGAAAAAAACCCAACAGTAAAATGGGAATGACATTAATAGACAATTCATAAAGAAAAGGTATTAAAATGGCCCTTCAACATGAGAAGATGCTGAACCTCAACTTACAGGTATAGATGCAAATGAAATCTACACTGAAATGCCAGCTTTCACATACCAAATTGGCAAAAATTTTATAAGCACAACGTATTCTCTTGACAAAGCTGTGGAGAAACAGGCTCTCTTATACATTTCTAGTGGGAAAGTGAACTGGTCCCTTCTGGAGGGGAATATGACAATATCTGACAAAACTGCGTATGTATTTATTTACATTTGACCCAGCAATCCTAACTCTGGGAATCTACCTGAAGACAAACCCAAACAATATAAAAGTACACATTTACAAGGTTATTCAACTGTAGCACTATACTGGCAAGGTACTTACTGAAAGCAACCTAAATGCCCGCACAGAAGAGTAAGTGAATAAACTATGCTACATTCTCAAAGGAGTATTTATCTGCTCATTTATGCAAAAAGTAATCAGGAAGTGTTAACCAGAAACTAGAAACCCCCACGGGGGTTAGGTGGGAACAGAAGAGAAATGATAGGGAGGAGTAACACTTCTGTATAGTTCTGACTTTTAGAACTACGTTAATGTTTCACAGTTCAAAAAGTAAAACAAAGAAACAAAAACAAAAATCAACAAGGGCAATCATCCATTATGAAATACAAACATAAGCAAATGAAATAAATAATACAACCGCACTGAAAAGGAGAGGAGAGAAAAAAACCTAAGCAACTTTGTAGAACAGTATTTTGACTATATATGGTCTAAGTTTAAAAACAAGAACCATACACAAATACTGTACTCTGGTTAGTAGTTTATCAGAGGAGAATGGGTAATTCTGATACTATTTTATGTGTATTCTAGAATGGTGCAAATAAGTAAACCTGTCAAGGATAGGTAAAGCCAAATTAAGTTTCTCTTTTGGAAAAAGGAGTCAAAAATGCAGAAAGGAGGAAGAGTAGAATGAACTCTGTGGTTCTAGAAGAATCGATATTAAAAAATGACTGGAGAAACTGGGGAAATTTAACTTGTGAAGGGCAAGCAGAAAGAACCCTTCAAATATCTGAAGAAAGCCATTAAACAGAGGAGAGATTAGTTTGTTTTTGAATGGTTTTAAATCTATGTATAGGGCTAATGGACAGTAAACATTAGTATAAGAAAATACCTTCTGAAAGTCAAGGATCTTCAAACATATGCACTGGCAGGATTTCCTATAGCACAGGACAGAGAACCCTTTGGTAGCAGAGGAGGATTTGGACTGGTTTAACCCTTTTAAGTCTTCTCCAACCTTGGATACTGTAATGCTACAGAACTTTGTGATAAGTTAGGTAGACTCTACTATTTAAGAAGTTCAAATTTCACATTTACCTTGATCAACAATCTGAGTAAAAACGATATTTGTCTAACTTCTTTCTAAAAAAACAAACAACAAAAAAATAAAAACAAGCAACAATTAAGTGGAATAGAAAATAAGAACACTATTGACTTTGACAAATTTATTGGTATTTTTAGTAAAGACATTCATCTCAGTTGTTTCTCTCTCCCATCTTGACCTTCTGTAAATATTTCATTTGGGTCAAGAAAAGAATATATAAGAGAGGGACAGTTGTTATTTTAACATAAACAATAAAATGGATGAAATGGAAAGTCTGCCTATATTAATGTAAGTTAAATCCACATATCTTGATAAATTTAAATCATGTAAGAACTAATAGTT
>PVIY010015361.1:0-48453 GCA_004026745.1 Myrmecophaga tridactyla | reverse complement strand
ATTATAGAAGTTTTCACAGCTCTTAATATACTTCAATATGCATTGTGAATCTCTAAGGGGGGGGGTATAGTGTTTTCCAATCTTATATGGCCATAGAACACTAATTTTGATTCAAGGATCTCACGCAGACACTACTTTATAGAATACAGTTTGGAAAACACTGATCTAGTGTCATCCTCAGGACTAAACCAAGTTGTGCAATATCCTTTCAATGAGAAGGTCCTTTCCAGAGGCCCTTCACAGCCCTGACCTACGTCCTCCATGATTGGAACCATGCTCTGTGTCAAGGCTGATTTAGCAGATAAGCAAGCATGATAGAAATGTTTTAAACACTTTTATTGATTATGCTAGCTAGTTTTAAATAATCTAACACAATACATCAGTTCCAGATTTTTCTTGATTCTTTGAAGACCTCTGCCAGAGAGAACATTTGGAACAGTGCTCTTTCAGACACTTTTTATGAATAGGTCCATCATATTGGAATCTATCTTCAAAATAAAGTGTGTTCAAAACCTACATTTAATGTTTGACTTGAGTCCAAATGCCCTCAGAATTCTTTGTGAAATAGCATCCAATCCCGTCTGAGCCCAAACCTCTAATGTATTTATTATGTTCTTGCTATATCTTTCCCTACTGCACTTTATTTTTTGAGATGTCCATCCCACTTTTCTCCCCAGGAAGGAGCACAGATAATGTGTAACATGGAGACAGCTTTCCTGGGGAGTCACCAATAGATGTTCAGCCAGAGCGCCAAGTTCTATTGCGTCTATAGCCCTGTTCCATGTGGTGAATGGCAGAAGTTTTCTGACTGCATCCAAAGAAGTACAGGGGGTTTACTGTAGCTGCAGACCTGGCATTCAACCTTTGTGATCCTTAACAAAAATACCAAACAGCTTTAAAGGGAAAATGAAATAGTTTTCTTATAAATCCCACCATTGCCAGCAGCAACTCCCAGGATGAGGGAAACAGCAGCTAACTCCTGTTGATGAGCCTTTGTGCCATTGAGACAGTGCTCAAGGGCATTGCATGTTAGCTCCTCACTTAGTCAAATGGCACTGGCAAAAGAGTTCTTTTTTATTCCTCCTACCTTGAGCTTGAGAACAGGGTATCTGAATTTGGGCCGATGTGAGTTTGGTTGGACTAGCTCCCAGAGGTAAAGCAAAAAATAAAAACAGTACCTTGAACCATCCATGGCAAGTCATTAATTTTCCATCAGACATCCCTGCAATAAAATGCTTATGGATGCCTAAGAGCAGAGCATGGAGCCACAGAGTCTTGTGACTGAGTGCTATGCCAGTGCCATAGCATTAGTAGCTGTATCCTTCAACAAGTTTTGTTAAGTCCTTCCCACCCCACAAAGACTTTGTTCTCTCAACTATAAAATGGGCTGATGTTAGGATTAAAAGAAATAATGCATGCAAAACCCTTAATACTATAACCGTTGGCCCAGGGCATTTTTATAAGGACATTATGGCTTCTCCATCACAGACTGATTATGTATAAATGCCTTTTAAATGATCACTATTGCAGAAATATCCTTTTAGGTCATGCATTTTTCTGAAAATACCCTTTCTCATTCCCTGGCTACTTCCTGCTCAGAGGATCTCTTTGTCTTAAGGGTTCCCTTCTGAATTGGGCAAGCTCTCCAGATTTGCTTTCCCTCCTCACATGTCCCTTGCAGGTATTTCCCACCATTGGTCGGTTTTGCCCTATACTTTTTTGCCTTTACAATTTTACTCAGGCTATTTACATTCTACTGCCAAATTTGCAGGGAAAGGAAGTTTGAGGGAGGATAAAGGGGGAAAGCCGAGAAGGCAAATGAACTTTGAGAGGGTCCAAGAAGCTCCACACTTGTAATCAATTCAGGAAAACTCAAATATTCAGAGGGCCACTGCTGTGGGTTGGAAGCAGCCAAAAATGTTTTTTTTGGGGGTGGGGGGTGGGGGGAGGTAAGATTTAAAGAATTAATAGAATTAATTAATTTGAATTTGAAGAATTAATAGAATGAATGAGGAGTAAAAGAAGATGAGGGAGATAGTGAGGAGAATAAATTCTTTGAGCTTCAGAAAGAGTCAGTGATTTGGGACTTTAAGATCTAGATTTGACTCATTGCTTAGCTCTTCTAATAGGGAAATCTTAGGCAAGGTACTTAAAAACTCTGAGTCTTAGGTGGTTACCTTTCATGCCTGAGTTAAATAAAGATATTCATCATATTGGCTGACCAGTGATGAAAATATCGTCTGGTCAGGGGAACTCACAAAACGTCTGTGAGAGAGTGTTAATAAAATTTAGTTGATTTGAATTTTATAGAGGAGACTGTGACAGACATATTTAGGTGTAAGTTTGTAATGTGATATTATCTGTGGTACTAGACTATTAGAGTTTGAAAATATATCAGAATCCTGTTATAAACAAGCATGAAGTATAATCTATAATTATCATTGAGGTATTTATTGAGTGCCTACTATGTCCTGGCAAGCTCATACCTGAAGGTTTTGTCCTTTATCCTGCACCTGATTTGTACTAGGGACACTTTAAGGCACTTCAAGACATTTGCCTTACCAAGGACACCAGTTACATCTGATGGACTCCTGCATATGCAGTTCCTTCCAGTTTAAAACTGTCTTTTATTCTCCCGAGGAGCAGAAAGTTTGCTAAAATTAAAAAAATTCCAAATCTTTTAATATTTGGAAATTCAGAAATGTAATGAAGGAATGAAAACCCCTGAGTAATTTTTTCCACTTAAAATTTTCTTAGCTCATGACATATTCTTTGGAAATATCATTGTTAATTGCTTCATATTATTCAAAGGTCTGAATGTCCTATAATTTATATTTAATGCCCATTAAATTATCTGCTGTTGAGTCCTTCTTGCAATTATTCACCAAAGAATGGTGAACATTAGTCTGTTCTAGTTTTGGATTATTGTAATTAAATCTGCAATAAATATCCTTTTTTTTTTTTTGTAAGAGATGCACTTTAATTTCAGACATAGGTAAGTTAAAGGTAAAAGGACGGAAGAAGATTCCTTGCAAATAATAAACAAAAGAGAGCTGAGGTAGCTACAGTACTGTCAGATAAATTAGACTTCCAATGCAATACTGTTAAAGGGACAAAGTATTACATTGTATACAGATAAAGGGGTCAGTTCCACAAATAAGCATAAGAATTTTAAATATATATGCACTGAGCCCCACAATAATGAAGCAAGTATTGACAATGTTTAAAAGAGGAAAGGATGAGTTTATGATAATAGAGAGTTCATTATGCCCAACTTAATAATGGATAGAACACCTAGATAGAAGATTGATAAGTACGTCTTAGACCTCAAAAATACTATAAACAAGTAAGTACTAACAGATATATTTAGAGCGTTTTACCTGTTAAGAACAGAATACACATTCTTGTTAGTGCACATATACTGTTCTCCAAAATAGATGATATAGTAGGTTACAAAACGAGTCTTAATAAATTTACCAAGTTTGAAATTGTACAATGAATCATCTCTGACAAAACTGGAATAATACTAGAATTCAATAACTGAAGATAAATAGATAATTCATTAATATATGGAAATTATTAAAATATACTCTTAAGCAATAGCGCTCACGTTATTCAATTTTTTGACCCATTTAGGCTCTGCTCGTGATTATCAAAAAAAAGTTTTGGTGCTGTTGTTCTTGCTTTTTTGTTAGCTCCTCAGTTTGAAAAACATTTATTGATCTGGTTTCAGTTTTATTGATGCTCTTTTAGATAGCCTTCGATCTGCTGTTGAGTCCTTCTTGCAATTATTTTCATTAGTATATATTTTGCTTTTCCTTTGTAGAGTTTATATTTAGGTTATTATTGCTTTTGTCTATCTTTTTCTCTGCTGTGATTTCTCATGTATTTCCTCATTAGGATTTTCTTTTCCTTATTTCATTAAATTTTTATTTTTACAGTGTTTTAAAGTCATTGGCAGCTAAAGCAAACTTTGGGTTCATCTTATCTGTTTCTATTAACTTCTTTTTCATCAATATGGTCAATATTTTCTTGCTTTGTTTTATGTATTGGAAATTTTAGAAAATATACTGTTTTTTGAATGATACATTATAGGTAGTTGGGTTATATTGTCTTTTCATAAAGTGCATTGAGTTTTGTTCTTGCAGACAATAAATTACAAACAATGCCTTTTGAACCTCTCAGACTTTATATTACGTTTTGTTAAGGAAAATCTATTTTATTTTGTATTCACTCCTAGGGCATGGTATTTACTTGAGGTACTGTCCTTACTTTGAATGTGTGGCTTTTGTTTGTTTATTCTCGCCTTAAATTCATGCCTGAGTTAAATAAAGGTATTCATCATATTGGCTGACCATAATCCAGCTTCTCTCGGCCCTTCATGGTCCTGTGATATTTATGTACTGCTGTCAACCATGTAATAAACTCTCTTGGCCTATTGATTCTCCATCTGCACATGTATACATCAGCCTTCAGCTAAGGACCTACAGTGAATACACGTACAGGTATTTGGGATGCTTTTGTTTCACTGATTCTCATGTTCCAACTTCAACTGTTGGAAACCCCAATGTCTATCTCCTCAGCTCTGTAAAATCTTTATGCTCTGCTTGTACTCTGTACCTTCCTATAAAGCAATACAGAAAGGCTGGCTTAACATGATTACCTTCTCATATATTTCCATTATCTCATGGATAACTCATGTGAGTTATATATGGGGCCAAGGGAATTCTTGTGCCTCTTACTTTGTCATTATTTGCAGAAGCCAAAATCTGACCAAATATTTAAAATCTCTTCTGGTGCCAAATATCATAGATTTTAACTCTCTAGCTTATTATATTTCCACCCGTATATGTTATCATTCTCTTTTTTCCTTTCAAGGAATATTCTTGCCTTCTTGGGAGCTTATTTAAGAATGCCTCTTTTTTAACTTTTTAAAAAAGTATTTTGATAAATATTATTCAATTCATTGTTAGTATAGATTTCTCATTTTATTTCTCCTACACTGTTAGGTTAAATTCATTCATTTTATTCTAGCAGCTACAGAGATAATGGATTATTTTTTATTACCTATATAATAACATGACAATTTAGCATTTCCTGTATCCGAGTGCCACTTTATGTTTCATGCACTACTATGCATTATTCATACTGACATCTGTTATAGAAATATTCCAGAGTTAAATATTTTAATTCCTATTTCACCAGGAATAAATTAAGCTTGCATTTTTAGTTTTGAATATTAATTGGTTTTGAATAGTAATCTTAAAATGTACTTTATTTTTGTCCAATAATGTAGCACATTTATTTTAAAGTTTGAAAAATTGTTGACATTTGATTGTTGAATTAATTGGGTTAATATTTAAAAGTGGCTCATAGATGCTCAGAAAATTTCTAATATTCTTATGCAAATTTGTTACTATGAAATATATTATACAGAGTTTACAAATTTGTGGCAGCTGTTTTTTGCTGGATTAATTAGACATAAAGTATCCTTTTTTAAAAAGCAAAACTCATGGTTATTCCATGTCTTTAAATATCCATGAAAGAAGGAGAACACGTCTTTTTCATTTGTATGTTTAACAGCCAAGCTTGGCTGTCTGTCTTGTTACACAAATCTTTTCTGCAGCATCAGAAATGCAGTTTTCCTTCCATATTAGCAAAAGTGATTAATTTCCACTGGCAACTTACCTGGGAACTTTTCCACAACTTACCTGGGAACTTCTCCACCAAATATGGAATTTTCTTATGAAAGTTTACCTATTTTGCTGAGCAGACTTTACTCACTGAAGAAAGACATACATGATCACAGAGAGAGAAGATGTAAAGCCTCATCAACAACAAAAAATTAGAGTGAATGAATGAATATAAAACTTTGCTCAATAATTAGGAAGGGTTAATATCCCTTTTGCAAATTCTGTTATCAGATACTCTTCCTAAGCATTTATATGCACTGTACTTTTATCCTGGTTAAAGGATCGAGAACCCTTATTATAAGAACCCTTATTAAAAATAGATTGGTTCAATTCCCAGAGCCTGCCCATGTAGAAAAAAAAAATAGATTGGCTTGCGTATTATTACCTAACATTTTTTTACACATCTAAAGGATTTTTTTTTTAGTGGCTGTTATGTTTAATAAGGACTATCACATCCAAATTTTTTTAATCTGACAAAGTGATATATTTACCTCCAAAGATAATTTTCCGATTTAAAACATCTTTATGAAATGGTAAAAGCCCCTAGTGGGGACTGTTAAATGAGCCACTAAGATTGGGCTATCAGTGATCAACTCACCAAAATATCTTGGTTTTCTTCCACTTGAATAACAGCAACCGCCATAGTATACACCGACACAAGTGCGACCCCCAAACAGAAACCACCCAGCAGGCATCATTTAGTACTCCAACTGCCCTTTGATTTCAAGGGGTAAGTTAAATAATGTTTTTAGATGCACATGCTCCTATCTTCCAGAAACTTCTTGGAGCAACAACTTTGCCTCTCAGTATACTCCTTTCTTTATACAAAGCTAAATAAAAACTGCCTTACATATAAGTTATAACATGTCGCCTTAAAAATGCAATTAGTTACAGTATTGATAATATCTAATTGTATAGTTTTACTAGCACGTTCAGCAGCAACAGTAGAAGCATTGAATTTGTATGAGGTTTTATATTAGTGAACAGAAACATGAGATGGTAAGAGAGCTTCAGTTTTCTGGAAATATGCTGTCTTCTTTCAAGAAATGCCTCTACTGTGTACCCAGGTACCATGCTAACTACTGAGGATGTAGGTGTGAGCAACTCCTAAGTAGTCCTGCTTCTCCTGGGGCTTAGCTTTTATGGACACTGAGATAGGCACACTCATTCTTACATAAATAGTAGACAGTTTCTGCTGTCTAAGAAATTAGACCTATAAATAGTTTGTAATACAGAGTAGACAAGTGGGAAGCATTTGTTCAATGGGAGTATGAACATAATTTATATGGATAGACTCAGTGGACGGGAGTGCTCAGTGGCAGCAGAAAGTGGTGGCTGGACAGGTGAGCTCTGCAGGTGGACTTCCCAGTTTCACATCCTGACTGCACTGCCTCCTTGGGCAGTTCATTTAACCTATAGGCCTGTCATCTCAGCAGTAACATGAGGATGATGACAGCACAGATCACATAGAATTGTTGTGAGAATTGAATGAGATAAATCATGTCTGAGACTTGGCCTAGGGCCTGGCCCATTGCGGACGCTCAATAAGTGTTGACAAATCTAATGATGATGATGATGATTACTGTTATTATTACACAAAGCATAGACTTCTGTGTAATTACTGGGTGGTAGGAGTAGCGTTGTGACATGCTCAGTGCTTGTGGGAGGGTCTGACTCTGACCTACCAGGGAATAATCAGACAGGCATTAATGGGGAGTTGGAAATTGGATGAGGCTTTGGCTATTGTGCACTATATTATTGTAGTTATAGTATCACACCTGAGACAAGGCTCATAACCAATCATAACATACAGCAGCAGCTGTGAGGAACAGATAAAGAGCTGGAGAGAGCAGAGGAGCACACAAAGACCAAAGTTAACTGGAATAGTCCTGGGTGGAGGGGGAAACCATGTGGTTTCAGCTACTACTGTGGAACTCAGGAAAGGGTTAGAGGGCCAAGAGAGAAAAAAAACAGTTGAGAGTGGGAAGTGAGGATGAGGGTGGTGGGAATAAGGAAAAGGAGGGAATCACAGTTGTTTAAAGAAAAGACTCTGAAATCATTATAATGGCTTGACCAGAATGGGGATTATTAATATAATCAATAATTATTATACTAATTATTAATATAATATTATCAATTATTACTATTAATATATTAATTATATATATAATATAAGGCTGGGGATTATATTAATGCTGGTAGGAGACCAAGAGGAAGTAGAGGGACAGAAAGACAAGGGGGCTTTCCCAAATCTCTCAACCCACAAGTTCAAAGATTTCATATTAGGCAAGGTAGAATTTATTGAAATGGGGAATGAAATATAATTAATTAGCAGAGGACAGTCTTAGTAATTCTTACTCAAAAAAGAGGATTTTTTAAGATTTCATTTGATGCTATAGGAACATGCAAAGTGGATTATAATGACAAAAGAGAGTTGGGCCTTTTTAAATGTACTATGAAGGTTAGAGGACACGTTGAAGATTGTTCTACAAGTGACAAGAAAGGTAAACACACTTCAAGCAGTAAGGGACCAATTGAAGATAATAAAACCATGAGGTAGATAAAGCACTGAACTAGGAGTCAGGACATCTGGCTTCTGGTGAATTTTTAGAGACTAATATGGTTTTTTCCAGGCTTCAGTTTCCTCCTCTGTAGTTATAAGATAAGCAAATATTTTCAGTTATATTTCTGTCAGCTCTAGAATATAGCCTTATATTTCATATAATTAAGTGCCTAGTTATCTATTTAATGCAAATGTGCTACAAAAATTTAGAAGAGTAGCATATAAACGAAGAGAGGATACAAACAAACAAAAAGCTACCAGTAAAAAATAGTGGTTAAGAACTGAACTCTGGAGCCAGACTGATTGGTTCAAATCCCAGCTCTGTGCAAACTGATACTGGTACAAGTTCAAATTCTTGTGCCTTAGTTTCCTTATTTACAAAAATCAGAATAATAATTGTATCTTCCTTATAGTGTTTCTGTGAAGTTTAAATAAGTGAATATGTGTAAGGCTGCTTACAGTAGAGCCCTGAGCATAGAAAATACAGGAGTGCTACTGACCTTCATGGAACAAATAGAACTACCTTGAGCTGAGAATTAAAGCATGAACAGTATCCAGTTGATACAAAGATTTGTAAGGCAAGGGAAATAGCATATGGGAAGGAATAAATAAATATGAGTTTAACATCTACAGATGGAAGATATTCATGTCATTTTTGATGGTAGAAAGAAACCTGGGCCAAATAATGAAGGGTATTAATTTCCAGCATGGCAGCTTATACATTAGAAGAATTAAGGAATCCATTAGTATCTATTGAGAACATTATGACTACCTCTGGGAATATAAGAACTGGGGAATTGCTGGGGGTTATCAAAAGGGGAGTGATATGACAAAAAATGGTGTTGGGGGTAGCTGAGTCTGAGACCATGTTCTGGTTGAATATATGTTACTTGGTGCCTTTTGGTTGGGGGCCTCTGCAAGAGTAAGGCGAATTATAATTAGTATTTTTAGGAAGCAGTAGTTCTCATGTCCTCCAGAAGGTTCAGTGCTAGGGATAGAGTAGCCAACATTTGAAATATGAAGAAGAAAGCCTTCCCTTTGGGCCTTTGCATCAAAATCACAGGAAGATCATTTGGTAGGGTTATGGAGAAAGTTAGTTTTGTGATGCAGTGACCTGTTTTATGTGGAGGAGTTTCCTATCTTAGCTTTTGTGAAAATTTTGAAGTATTTTTAAAAACTTGTGACCCTAGGGTAACCAGTAAATAATCTTATTAAACAGAATACTTTCCATTTTATTGGCTAGAAATTATAGATTCCTAAAATATTTGTATATGAAATCTTCATAGGTTATTATGCATACATACATCTTCATAGGTTATTATGCATACATCTTCATAGGTTATTATGCATAACCTATGCATACATAGGTTATTATGCATACATAGGTTATTATGCATACATTATGGTTATTATGCATACCATAGCGACAGATGAACAGGTGTTTAACTTCCTAATGAATGACCTCAGACCTCATGGCTTTTCTTTAGGCAAGATTTTATAATAGTTAAGAACAGGTGATCTTCAGACCTAGAGAAATCTGAGTTTTCATCTTGTATATGAATTTTATAGCTATAAAATGTATCCTATCAAAAGTCATGTCTCCTGATCTTGTGCGATGCTAGAATTGAGCAGGTACTGAGTCATCATTTTGCCCTGGGGCCCATTAATTTAAAACTCTTTAAAGAGTGCCTGTAAGAACTCAACTAATTCAAATGATCTTATCTACCTTTACATTTGTCACCCCAGTTGATTAACTTGTTATTTTACATCATAAAGGAGCAAATATTAAGCTTAGTAAGTATTGTTCTAGCTCTGGGAATCCATTGACAAGCACTTTAAAACATATACAATCTTTCTCCATCATCTCACTCCTCTCCTTACCCACTTAGGAAACAGCATCCGTGAAAAATTAATTCCTTATGAAACTCAAGCTAAGAGAAAATAATGAATTACAATTGATAACTATACTACAATTTGATAACTAATGTAGAGAATGTTTGCTTTTCGTAAGAAGTTGGACAGCAAGGTTTTATCCTCTGTAAATGTGCCAGAGGAATCCATTTGGCTTCCCAGTATTAGCATTAGATGTCCACAGTGGTAGGTCGGGTATTAAAAGATGGGTCCATAAAGCATGATATGTAGAGAATTTGGTAAATTGGCAGTTGACGGACAAACAGTGTGGACAGACATCTTGGGTGTCCAGATATACTTAGGGATTATCAGGATGAAGAAGAGTGGTTATTTCCCTATTAGCTGACAAACAAATACTAACTATACATATTTTTATAAATGTTCTTTCCTTTTCTTCTTTCATAGCAAAAGTTCCAGCCTGCTATTCCACATAGAACTTTTAGCCTTCATGTTGTCCTTTCATAACCTTTTTCCCTTTTAGGTGAGATTAATCTTGATAACCCTAATATTAGTCAGGCCCCCGTCAGAAAAATAGAAACCATGCCAAGTATTTTTAAAAAAGAAAACTTAATATAGGGATATGGCAGGGCAGGTGTTGAGCTGAGAGATAACAGGTTAATGACAGCACAGACCTCTTTTTTTTTTTTTGAATCAGGTTTTGCTATTGTAAAAGTATTCCTAATAAAAGTACTGTGGAGACCCTCTTACTGTGTGTAGAAGTAAAATAAGACATGCATAAAAGTACCTAAAATCAGGGTGAGTGGTGAACCATAAACTAGGCACATGAGAATGATTAGGGGAGAAAGCTAATATATCTCTTGCTCCTAATATGAGTCAAAGATTTTATTAGGTGTTTCCAAGATATCTCATTTAATAGTCCCAATAGCCTTGTTAAGGAAGCAGGACCATCTCCATATTGCAAATTAAAAAAAAAAAAAACATTCAGAGGATTCAACTAATTTTGCTCAGTAAGTAAAAGAGGATTCTAGCTAAGATCTAAACTAAAGGAAAGGCTGAACTTCCTCCATCCACTAAAATGCGGAATATGGCAAGGTCAAGAAGTTAAAAGTTAAGGCCACTGACAAGGAGAAGTGGCATAGAGCACAGGGAGCAGTTATGAACACACTCTGACACAGAGGGTATATTGGATTGAGTTTCTGTGTTTCAGACCTTCTCTAGCCTTGTTTTCTGAATGGAGCAGCTTTAATAGTACTTACACTCTTCCCATAGTCTTGAAGTTAAGTTGCTACTGTCACAAACCAATGGACACACTGCTGCAGATCTGCCTAATCCCTTCTGCCATTCAAAGAAACAATCCAACAGTGGCTCACCTCATTACCAGCCGTGGACCTCTCGCCTCACTCCTTGAGGCGTCCCTGTTTCTGCTGAGACATGAGGCACCAGGCCATGTTCTCAGCCCCCATGATGTGTAACCCAGAAAGGTAGGGGAGTTAGTGCCCTTTAGAGCTAACTTTGAGCATGGGATATGAATTTGTGGGTAAATTTTTTTCTCCCTTCCTCCCCCGGATGAACTTTCAGATTTTTGGTAACATCTTTTGGCCTCTTTGAAGTCCTGCAAGACTGAGCAAACAGCTTGTTACAAATTCTGGCCAGCTTAGTAACAAGCTCTTTTATGTTCATTCCTACTTACAATCCCTTTCCCTCATGCCTGCTTCCTTGAGATTGTATTTCTCAAAAATATGTTAGCACATAAGCTTTTTCAAAGACTGTGTACATGTATGTATATATATGTATGGGTGGATAACTGGGGTTTGCAGAGGGGCCCCAGGCTAAGTCAAAGGGACACATTTTTCTTTGTGCCTACAAGTAATCCTAAATATTTATCAATCCAGGAAGTTTTAGGCAGAAGCTAGATACAATAAGTTAAGGAGGGAAGTTATGGAGGTAAAGTGAGTATAGATCTTACAGCCCCTGCCATGATGGAATGAAAGCTTATCCTGCAGGTCAGTACCTGTACTGATTATTTAAAAAATGTCCATAAGTGAGATCCAATATTATTCAATGCTCTACCCCTGTGGAACTTTTCTATTGCCATCAAAACTTCAGTTGTGCTTGTATAGTCCCATATTCTCTGAATAGCCAACTCCCCCTCAGAATTTATAACTCATTTCTTGTCACCTCCTCTGGGAAAGGCTCACTGGCATCTCTTGTTCCCCCCTACCTTTTTAGAATATTAGGTTTCACTCACCCATGTTTCCAGAGGTCTTTTTCCATTCTATTATAGCACAAATCACTCTGCTTCCTCACAGTATGGAGATAACCTGAAAGCTGAGACCATACCTTGTTCAATGCTGAATTTCTAGAAGCTTGTGGAAGCCTGGCACACAGTAAGCATTACATAATATTTGTCCACTCCACTGACTGAATTAAAGGATCACAAGAACACCGATCCTGGCTCGGAGCTGTGTAATTACCCTATTGAATAAGTCCCTGGAGAAAATCACTGAGTCAGACCCACATTTTGTGTAATAGACATTTGTCCATTTGATGAAATGTGATGGCAACAAAGATTCCAAAGTATTAAAATATTTACATCTCTCTCAGTTTTTGCAACACCACATCGCTTAATTATTTGGGTTCAGTCTTTGAAAACCCTGATTTTTATTAAAAAAAAAGCTAATTTGGATGCATCACCCCAGTCTATCAGATCATATTTGCCCTAATTCTCTGCTAAATAATGTAGGAATCAAATTTGGACCTACTCAGCTTAACACCAAACCTAAGCTCTATCTATCGTGCCACACTGCTTTCTTCAAATGATAGGCACCTCAGAGGCAAAGTAGGCTGTAGGCTGGATTCCAGGAACCAGGAGAGACAAAGAAGAATAGCAGGTAAGGGCAAGTAGAAAGAAAAATAGCTTTGATACATTAGCAAACAGGAATATTGAAATGGAAACATCTGTGTCTTTGGAGTACCCTGAGAAATAGGGACCCATGACAGATAATTCCAAATAATTGTTGGGAGAAAGATCAAGATAGGATTACATCTGATCCATAGTGTTCAACTCTGAGTGGCTAAGGGCCTCAGGGGACAATACTTAATGACTGACAGGTGAGGCCCATAGAAAGGTCCTCCTCAGGTCCTTCACAGCTATGACCAGTATGTACACCCAAGCAACCTGCTTTAGGTTAGGAACCATAGCGACAGATGAACAGGTGTTTAACTTCCTAATGAATGACCTCAGACCTCATGGCTTTTCTTTAGGCGAGATTTTATAATAGTTAAGAACAGGTGATCTTCAGACCTAGAGAAATCTGAGTTTTCATCTTGTATCTACTATTTACTAACTGTGTAACCATCTCAGGCTAGTTCTCTAACTATCATCTTCCTCAGTCACCTTGTCTTTACAATGAAAATAATAATAGCATTTACTTCAGAGGGTTATTGTGAATATTAGTGAAATGACGCATACAAAGCACTTGTCCAAGTAGTAATTGTGAGTATTCAATAAACACTAGTTGTTTATCATATTGCTAGAAATATGAGAGTCTGTTTTTCATAGAGAAATTGCCTTACCTTTCTGTTTGCTGAATAAAATGCAAGGATGCATTTTATTATTTTTTTAATTTTTAAATTATTGATCATATGGACATCTGTTCCCTAGGAAACACTAATTTTTCCCAAAGCTTCTAAAAATTCACCATATTCTAAATGACCTTTATTAAGTGGTGTGTCCTAGTCTGGGGAGGCAGGGAATTGACTTGAAGGTGAAATACCCTGCTAGCAATTCCCCAGGTGATTGGAAAATTTAAAATAATATTCTAATGATTCATTGTACATTACTATGCCCCATTAGGTGCCTACATTACATCTTGGGGCACAATCAATATCTGTCATCTTGCTTATGGCTTTGGTGCTAGAGTGGTTCAATTTCATTTTGCAACTCTCATGCTCATGAAGCTGTAGCTCAGGTGTCATATGATAAAATATTGCTCAGAAGTACATATTCACTCCTAAAGCATCGTGGAAAATAATTGATGAAGAAGGTGTCGTTCCATCTGGTCAAACACCATTAAAGTGAGGATACGAGTGATATGAGAAAATAGTATGACCAACTGTCTATGCGACTTTTTTGATGAATCCATGTGAGAGCCTGCACGCACATGTGTGCGTGTGCATGTGTGTATGAGTGTATTGTGTACTCAAGTGGGCTCCTAAAAACTAGATGTTAGGATTAGATTGCAACTAGATTTCTACTTATGAAATTTTACTACACATAAGACTAGTTTATGAACATATCTCTTGTCTAAAGAGAGGTACTAATATGTCATTTTTTTTTTCATGGGCAGACATTGGAGATCAAACTTGGGTCTCCAGCATGGTAGTTGAGAATTCTGCCACTGAGTCACCATGGTCCACCTGAGACATAGTCTTTTTGATACATTTTTGTCTAAAAAGCCATTAGTTTTTAGATTTTTACAAAGTTAAAGATTCCATAGCAGTCATGGATGTGTAATGAATTAGTTGTCATGATTCCAAACAAAACTAGTGAGTTAGTTAAATATCTGTGGCCCATATTTTGAGTTATTTTCTTTCAGAATTGGAATGCCAACTCTCTGCCCCTATTTTCCACGGTCAAGGGGGAACCCGGAAACACACTCCAACCAAAAATATCTTCCTCCCACATTCTACCAAGAGGAGAGTTGGTTGGGGTAAGAGAGGACCGTTTTAGACTACAGACATTCCTGGGAAGCTAAACCCATCATCCAGTGACTCATACTTCAGTGTACATTTTTGAAAATGTTAAATGTATGATTTCTTTCCAAATTGAGATCAGGCAGAAATGTTGAATTCTGCTTGAGAGAGAGGAAATGGAAAAATGATTTTGGAACACTATGGGATAGGACATGCCAGGATCCTTGCCACAGTGTGGGCCTTTAGATAGAAAAAAGACAATATGGAAGTGTGTGAATGAGTGTGTGTGTGTGTGTGTGAATTGTGAAGAGGCCTAAAGGGTTATAGAATAGATGTGTAAATGCTTCAGAAATGAAATTAATTTGGACAGCCCTGCTGTTCAAAGTTCTGTTGGATGTTGCACCTTCTGCAATTACTCTGGAAATTCATCAGTAGCATACTGTTTTCATGCATAGATGGTCCAAGTGTAACTAGATTTGTCCAACTTTATAAAAGGAGGTACATATACAAGTTCAGTACATCTGGTGGCATTTGCTTTGGGATAAAAAAATTACTAACTTTAGTAAACAGTGGTTTTGACATAGTGAGAGGTTTGTCCTAAAAATGATTGTAAAAAAGTGGCTTGATTTTGATCTTTTTAGTGCCTAATCACTAAATGGAAGTATTTTATGATCAGTGTTTACAGTTCAGCCATTTGGAGAAATAACAGGAAATAATTTGGTTTCTTCTGAAAAGGTTAAGAAATTCAAACTTACCTTGACACCACTATAACATTCCATTTTGGGAAGGGGCAATCTTCATGTTTTAGGACACTGAATAGAGACTCGCTCCACCAGCAGGCACAGAAACTGGGGCAGGTGCACTGAGTTTGAGAAAAAAAATGATTACCCTGAAAGGGTGAGAAGGATCTGGAGGCCCAACCTAAAAATTTTGGTATTGTTTCAGAGACTGTTCATGGGACAGGAAGGGAAAAAGGTAAGTGAAATCTTCACTCAGAAACCTAAATACTGATTGGGATACTCTCAAAATGCTGCCGGTGATGGTAAACCTTGCTGTCATCCACTCTGTCATTATGTTATTTTCTTTTCTTCTGGATTTTGTCACACTTTTGCACCATGAAATATTAGATACTAGAAAGTTTTTTTTTGATCAATACTCATTAGCCTCTATTTTTGTATAATTTTGGAGAATATAGACTATCATTAATATATTTTAGAATGCCTGAGGGGAAAAAGAATGATAAGCAGTGAAGAGATCACCTTGATTGTTGGAATAGTTGCATTTTAACTAAGTATATTAAAGTGAATCCTCTGTTTTCTTTCTCATTTCTTATAGAATTGGGTCCTGCTCCCTCCCCATTCTCACAGCATGTCTTTAGAGTCTTCCTATAATTTGGGACTGCTGTAGGGAGTCCTTTCCTTGCATTTATTTCCAACTTTCTTTTTTCAGGCCTAAAGTTTACAATTTTGTTGAAATGTACAAGTTTCTTCAATAGTCTTCTATCTATTTTCCTTTTCTTTTGTCACTTCCTATTTCCAATTTATCATACATGTTGCTAAGGGATGAACTTTCCTTAAACCCTACTTTGTCTTTTGAGCAATGCCTTGTTCAAAAAACTAATCAATTTTCTATTCCTTTTGTGTATAATCCACATTTCTTGTCATAGATTTCAAGGTTATCCTCTGTTTTGTTCTACTTTTTCTCACTTTTATTCCTTGTCCCTCCCCACATAAAATGCACTCCCCCCCCCACCAATTAAGCCCTTTTCCTCACTCTTTCATAGTCTTCATGTTTTACAAAGAGTATCCATCCCATCCTCTTTCTTCTTTCTTCTTAAATCTTTCTGATGCTTTTCAGTCCCACCTTAATTCCCACCTACATAATAACAAAATTGCAACACTTTTTGAGACTTGACAACATGCCAGCCACTTTTCTAAACACATTTCATGTGCCATATCATTTAAGTTCTGCACCCCCATTTTACAGACAAGAAAATTGAGGCACTAAAAGTAATTTACCTAAGTAACACCAGTATTCAGTCACTCACCTGGGATACAAAGCCAGCTGCTTGCTCACCCTCCAATCTTTACTGATGCACTCATCAACAACTCTGCCAATTCTTCCCTACAGAATCTTCTTCGAGTTTTCCAGCTCACACTGATTTCTCCCATTTAGAAACTTAGATAACAGCATTATTTAATATCATGTAGTTTATTATTTCACCATGTGCAGTTATTTTATGCATGTTAATTTTTTCTTGGCAGTTATATAGCAAGGTATTGTGAAATGCAGTCTATGCCTCCCCTTTCTTTTTAAAACACTGTATAGTCGTGGCCCATGGTATGAACTCATTCAATCCTCATTTGTTGTTGATGGCTACTGCAAAGATAATTTCTCTCCACTTTCAATTATCTAAATAATTGCCTTGATTTTGCAGAATTTGCTCTGACGTTATTGCCCAAGTGCATTCAAGTGTAATGAAATACTATGAAGTATTCTAATTTCCACATGTATGGTCTATGAAGTGGCCCTCAGCTTCAGCAATGTTGATTACATTTCACAGTGTTTCCTGAGCTGGGCCCTGGTGGATCTGAATTCTTCTCATTTTTTTTTTTTTTTTTTTGCATGGACAGGCACCAGGAATCACACCCAGATCTCCAGCATGATGGCAGGTGAGAATTCTGCTGCTGAGCCACAGTGGCCTGCCCTGAATTATTCATTTTTGATCTGACATTTTTCTAAAACAGTATTTCTTAAGAGCCCAATGCATATAAACACACAAACCAGAAAATTATACCATTTGTGATATATAACATACACATATTTAAAATCTGTGTACTAGGAAACACTATTCAGTTCCTTTGAATTCTTTCTAATGGGCACCAGAGAGTCCATGCTTCAGAAAACATGGAAATTGGCATAAAAATTCCCATTTGCTATATTTAGCTGACTTCCCTTTCTTTTAGCCAATATGGTGGTCACAACTTGAGGAAATATCTGCTTTTAATGGTAGATTCGTTTTCTAAGGATGGCTTTTGGGAATGGAGGCTTGTGGATCAGGCAAACCTGGCTTTGAATCCCAGTTCTGCCAGGGACTGACAGAATCTTAGCAAGAAATAGCTTCTCGGAACAACCACTTAATATATAAAATGAGGAAAATAACACCATTCTGCAGGGTGGTTGTGAAAATTAAAATTAGATAGTCCATATAAAGGAATTAATTAGCATACTTTCTGGCATATGATAATTGCTCAATAGAAATCTTCTATTAGTAATAATTATATATTCATACATATAGTTATTAATGTATACTGACTCACTTGAATATATGGCATGTGGAATTTTAAGATGATTCTCTTTTCATTTATTTTTTAAGCTTTTAAGAAAGCTTTCTTGAAGTCTAGTTAACGAACATTAACATTAACAAAATTCACCCATTTTTAAGCGTACAGTTTGATGGATTTTGATAATTGTTTGCCACCTGATAACCTCCAACACAATGAAGATATAAAATAATTTCATTATGCTAAAAAAAAGTTTCCTTGTGTCCCCTTTGTAGTCAGCCCTTCCCCCTCCATTCCCATCCTTAGGCAATCACTAATCTCTCTTCCGTCACCATAATTTGGCCTTTTCTAAAATTCATTTTAAGTGGATTCATATGCAGTTTAGTCTTTTGTGTTTGACTTCGTTCACTTAGCATGTTTTTGAGATTCACTCATGTTACGTGTAATAATATTTTGTTTGGTTTTATTGCTGAGTAGTGTTCCATAGTTTGAATGTATCTCACCCAAATTTAGATGAAACTAAGCCAGGGTCGTCTTCATTTTTCACATTTATTAAATCATCTTGTTGGTTTTTAAGTATCAAAGGGCTTAAGTTTGTGGTTTAAAATATTAGACACAGAGGATAGTAAAACTTTCTATAGTTCTGAGACAGTAGGTTTCACTGGATTGTGAGACTTGGTGAGTGTTTCCTTCTCTGGAGACATAGAGTTGGTGAGAGTGGGGAGCAGTGTTTTGATCTCACCTTATACCAAAGATAGAAATTAAATACTGGGAATATTTTTCTAATGCATAGTGTTTTGTACTCTGTATACAAAAAAATATGTATTCGTTGATTGCTTTCCATATTTGCCCCTGAATATTCCTTTTGCAAAGAGACCATATAAAATGAATGGGATCTCAAGAGTAGCATTAGCAGAAACTCAGTGCCTTGATGAAGTCATGCTTATGTAACACAAGACCAAGTTCTGCAATCAGGCCCTAAAATGTTGTGCTAAAGACAAAGACAATGTTGTGCTGAAGAATGTCAGAGCAGGCTCCTGATATTTGCCCATTTATTCTTGCACTAAAATGAGCAATTTTAAAACAGTTGGAAATAAACGACTGACTATTTTAGAACACAGTCTTCTGAAAGTACAGAAGGGAAAAAAGTGTGTAAATATAAGTAGCTGGTGTCAGGGAACCCTAAATAAACCTACCAGTCAGATATTTCGCTGGACTTCATTTCAGCTTCTCAAGCACTCGGCGTAATTGAACTCAGCTATAGGTATAAATGCTTTATAATGATTAGTAGTAAGTGGTGACCAGGGGAATTAGCTTCCATCTGCTCTTAATACACCTCTTTCCTAAACCTTATGATAATTCACACTCTTCATATCCACAAAGTGATCCTGAACTAGCGAAAGGAGAGCAAGTGTGATGTTGCCACCTCAGCCCCAAGGACTTCCTTTAGGCACATACTGTGTGAGCTTCAAATTGTGTCTTGCCCTGAATTGTTTCCAGGTGACAAGCTTTCCATAATTTTTCTCCCTGGCTAGATAACATTATATCTCAGCATCTACTTTAAAAAATGACAATCAAGAGGGTTTCCTGTAAAGATCTCCAAGTACCTGTGGTGAAGAGACTCATACTTATTCTGAAGAGACTGCTGCTGTCCTTGAATCTATCAACGATGCTGACTATTTTTATCTAGGAGAAAGCATAGAATTAGTAGATAATATAGAGAGAGGCTTCCTCAGCCTTTTGCAAAACATCATCCAGATTGTCTTATTCTGAACAACTGAACTCTGATGTTGGTTAAGGAACAGAGAAAGGAGTCAGGCTTGCTATTCTGGAGCGGGGGGAGGGGGGGTTAGTCATTCTCATTTTGGAAGACCCAGTCAATTTCCTTCTCTTTTCATATTCTGAGTTCTTATTGTTCCTAAAATACCCTCCACACCATCTGTACACACACTTAATGGTTTTGTGGATGTCAATGTGTCCCACTGACTTTATTAGACAGAAATGATACCTAATGCTTTTATGCATTCTTTAGAAAGCAAGTTTGCTTCAGACAAACCTGACAAGATGCATATGCAGGTTTAAAACTGTTGTGTATCCCAGAAAGGCCATGTTCTTTAATCCTGATTCACTATTGTTGGGTAGTATCTTTTCGATTAAGTTGTTTCCTTGGAAATGTGACCCACCCAATTGTGGGTGGTAACTTTTGATTAGGTGGTTTCCATGGAGATGTGTCTCCACCCATTCAGGGTGGGTTGCTTACTGGAGCCCTTTAAGACGGAACCATTTTGGAAAAAGCTTCAGAGCCAAGAGAGCCAACATGAGACCCAGATGTTTGGAGATGCAGAAAGAAAATGCCTCCGGGGAAGCTGCTTGAAATGAGATGGCAAAGGGCCAACAGATGCCAGCCATATGCCTTTCCAGCTGACATAGGTATTCCTGACCCATTGGCCTTTCTTGAGTTAAGGTATCTCTCTCTGAATGCCTTAGTTTGGAGATTTTTATAGGCTTAGAACCGTAAACTTGCCACTTGATAAATTCCCTTTTTAAAAGCCATTCCATTTCTGTTATATTGCATTCCAGCAACTTTAGCAAACAAAAACAATGCACAAATGTTGGTGGCCTTGATTTTCTCATCTGTAAAATTGGGAGAGTTGTTATAAGGACTAATTATGATACTGTCTATAAACATGCTGCACACAGTCCTGGGCAGGCAGTAGACATAGACAAAAGCTTATTCCACTCCCTTTTCAACACAATGCCATGCATGTAAACAAGTATATAAATATCAGCAGTGAGACACAGTTTGATGGTTGAAGTTTAAGGTTTAACACTTGGCTGTGAGAGTATTAATTCTCCACCAGTAGGGCATGAGCTTTTTAGAATAGGGCTATGGGTTCTTTTTGAGACATTCACACTTCCCAGATTCCAGCAGGAGACCTTTGTAGTTGTCTTCCCGAACATGGGACAGGGGTGCTGAGCAGGTAATGCTTCCTCCCTGAGGCCTTCCCTGCCTTTCTGATGAGCTCAAACATCATTAGAGAAAAGATTAGTGACAGGAAAGATGTTAAACGCAGTTCATGGGTTGAACAGTGATCATGGGTTGAACAGGGACTGCATCTCATTGCCTGTGATACTTTTTATTTTTTTTACTTTTGTGTGATACCTTTTAAAATGAAGAAGAAGAAAACCAACTATGTTAGGTTGAATTATGTACCTGAGAAAAAACATGTTCTTAACTCTTAATCCCATTCCTGTGCATGTAAACCTATTGTAAATAGGACATTCGAATATGTTATTTTTTGTTAAGATATGGCCAGCTGAATCAAGATGGGCCTTGTTGTAGTTTTCTAGACTGTTCAAGCAAATGACATGAAATGGTAAAGTTAAACGATGGGAGTTTATCTGCTCAGGGCATTAGACTGGGAAAAAGTTCAAATCATAGCATCCTCAAAGCAATGCTTTCTTCCAGAAGACTGTGGCATTCTGGGGCTGACTGTTGGTGATTATTGGTCCTTAGCTTGTCACATATCAAGGCACATGGCGGCATCTCTGATCTCTCTCTTTTCTTCTGGGTTCTGTTAATGTTCAGCTTCTGGGTGCTCCCTCTGGCTTTCTCTGTCTGAAATTTATTCTGCTTATAAAGGACTCCAGTAATAGGATTAAGACCCACCCTTATTGGGCTGGCCATGCCTTAACTGAAGTAACCTCATCAAAAGGTATTACTTACCATGGGTTCACACCCACAGGAATAGATTAAAGAACATGTTTTTCTGGAGTACAAATAGCCTCAAACCACTATAGGCCTTGATCTGGGTCCTTTACACATGAAATTTAGGCATAGAGAAAGTGTTGGTGAGGAGCCAGGAGACAAAAGTCAAACATTACCCAAGAAAAAGGAGAGGACATCATCACATGACACAAAAGCCAAGGAACCCCAAAGATTGCCAGTTTTCAGAATGCTGCTGACTCTTTGGGGTTCCTTTGCAAGCCTACTAGCTAGTGCCTGATTTGTATTTCTGGCTTCTATGCCTGTGAGACAATACATTTCCATTGTTTAAACCAACCCATTGTGTGGCATTCATCATAGTAACCAGGGGAAACTAAGACACCAACAGTATTTTGACGTGATTATGTGTGACATTACTTTCTGCACCAGACCACACTTTTAGTCATGATGGGAGTCAGGACACCAAGACAGAAAAAAAAACTGAGAATTATTTTCCAGTCTCTTTAATTCCCAATTAATTGCAATGCCCAAACAGTGGTTATTTATTACCTGCATTGTTTTCAGGTCTTTGGCTGAAGATGGAAAACTAGTTTTCTGAGTGGTTCTGATTCTTATGCTCAATTTCAGGGGAGTGCAAAAAGTAAGATATGCTCAGAGCTCCCAGCCAAGCACCTTTAGGGAATTGCCAAATTATCAACTGTGGCCAATGGAAGAGGTGTCCTCTCCCATTCTCTAGGTTGAGGGAACTAAGTTTGGATATTATTATGACATAGGTTTGGAGCCTCCCACCCTCTTAATCCTATTAGCAGTTGCTTAGTGGAGAAGAGCAAAGTCTTAAACTAAGGGACAAACCTTTCCCTAAAGAAGCTGGGAACAGGGGAAGAGCCCCTGGCAAAAACTTGGGGTTTGTATATGTTATTTATTAACCCTAGGGTAAAGCATGAAAAGATCTTACATGAAAAAATATATAGTGACCTTTTCTTAGAAACATAGTTACAAATGTCTTTATATTCTATATTGCCATAAAAGGTATAAGCTGTTTCATAATGGAGACAGGTGCAAAGCAGGTTCTGTCTCCCATCAAAATATTTGTTCCAATTCCTTATAACAGCAATAAGAGTTACCAAGTACCATAGTCTTACTTCCAAACAATTCTCAGAAGGCTCTTAGTACTAGTATGGCTAGCACTAAGGAGAAGCAAGTTGTGAATAGGCAGTATTAACCAGGTGCTGTTATATAATTTGGTAGATATTTGATTAACTGGAACATAGGCTCAAGTCTTTTGAAATAACACGAGTGGCTCAAGTCTCTTGAAATAATGTGAGTCTTCTTTCTTTCCACATGTTCCGTAAAGAGAAAGAGGCAAGAGAAAAAAAAAAAAAAAAAAAAACATGTTTTGAGTGGGGATTTGGCCTTAAAATAATTTCCATTTTTATCCTAGGATTGGCTTTACCACCTGACATTCTACGTTCATAACCTTTCACTGTGAGAGTGGATGTTCAGGATAATGAATCCTGTGTCTGACCAGAGCCTCACTTGTGATAAGACCAGGAATCTTTAGTGTTAGAAGGGATGTTAGAAATCCTGAGATCTAAGTTTCCAGTTTGCCCAGGAATCCTTTTTCAGCACCTCTGCAATGGGTTGGTGTCAAAAAACACAGGTAAGTGAGCTAGGGCACTTAAGTAGGGTATTCAGCCAATGATGCTTTTTGAAGATACGATTTACAAATAGATTTTTTGGTGCAAAGCAGTCTGAAATGATTTCTCCTAGAAATAAAATGCTGATTTAGATTGCAAATAAGAGTCTGTTTCCACAGATAGATGGAAAATAGCATAGCATGCACCCTGAAAAGTTTAAATTCAAATATTTCACAATTCTAAGGTCTGTGTTTATTTAGTTAGTTGTCATTTGGAGCCAGAGTTGTCCCCAACCCAATTTTATTGTAAGAAAGACTTCACCATAATGATGTAAGGAATGGCTTGCTTTTTTTTTTTCTGTCATTTAATCTCAACCCATAATCGTGTATAAAACCCAAATCTCACATCATTCCCTTTCTAGCATTGTTTTCCTATTCTTTCTGGCCCACTTCCAGGACAAGTTCCTTAGGGATCTCTTTTTATGCTGGTGCTGAGGATGACATATTAATCTAGCCATTCCTCCCTACATACTGAGTCATTTAGCTCCAATTTAAAGCTCACGTCTCTGCATAAATTCCTGGCAAAACAGGTGTGTAACTGCTGATTCTGCAGCATGCATTACCCAGAAGGCTTGTTAAAACGCAGATTCCTGGGGCCCCCTCTGAGTCTCTGATTTAGTCGATCTGAGATGTAGTTTAAGAGTTTGCACTTCTAACATGTTCTCAGGTGGTGCTGAAAGAACACTTGGGAACACCCGTTCCAGGTAAAGGTCACTAGGATGAATGCACTGTGGTAAAGATGGTAAGGGTAGGAGGTGCTTGATGTACCAAGGCTGCTATGAACACAGTTTAGGAAATGAGGAAGATGGAGCTGGGGGACTCAAATCTAATCTAATTCAAATTCAAATCAAGTCAGAGAATCAGATTTATTAAGGCTTTTTTCTTTTTCTTCAAAGTCCATTCTTCCAGCCAGTGCTTACTCCAAGCCTGCTATGGTGAAGCTCTATTGTTTTCTATTTTAACTATTTTTGCAGCTCTCTCAACCCTGAAACAGATGAGCAAAGGTGATCATTTCTTTCTTCGGCACTTACTTTTTAGCCTTTGGACAGCAATCAAAAGTATATTTCAAGGAAAGAAAATATGTACAGCAGGAAAAAAATGCCTTGTATCAGATTGGCTTTTTATATAGGTTCCCATGGAAACAGGATTATAAGTTAGTGGCTTTCTTTTATTTAATGTAATATTGAGGAGAAAATGCCTCTGTTCCCTTTTTGAAATGTTTTGCTTGTACTTTACCAATTACGAGAAAGCAATTCCAATACAGACTTCTTAATAGTTTAAACTTGTTTATCACATAAAACTCATCAAAAAGTATTTCATTCAAAAATATAAATGGACAAGAGCTGTTTTGTCAAAATACACTGTTGTGTGCTCTTAAATTCTGATTTTGTTTTCATGATCTACTGATGTCTAGCACTGAAAGAAGTCAAAGCCAAAACTTTTAGGTAGAATATATAGTAGAAATTTTTTTAAGTTACATAATTGACTTGAATACAGGTCCTTCTAATGGGGACAAAAAGACTTTTTCTCTTCTTATGGTGAACATAACAGGAACTTGGGTGGATAAAATATGACACAATCAATTCTCCATCAGCTTCTTAAAATGTGGCTCTTTCCCTAACTAACTTTAGTGCATTCTGTGTCCTTGTCATTGACTTAGTGAGATATTCATAACACAGAATTCATTTCAGTTTCCATTGCAGATTTGATTACACAAGTAACACCAATATCCTTAGAGTTGTGGAGTATAACCTTTCCTTATGGGGCCTGGCAATTTCATGGACAGCCAAAAGCCTACTTCTAAGGAATCAAGACCGGTGTTCATGGTTTTATAAAAAAAAAAAGACTACAAGAAAATTTGTGAAATATTTTACTCACATTTAAATCACTAATTTGCATTAAAATTTCTAAGGCCATTATGCGAATCAAAATATAATCTGGAAATGAGACAATGAGGTATTCCAAACTTGGTAAGGTGAATGCTGGGTTGCAAGGCAGGGACTCAAAGATGGTGAATGTCTGGAGATATGAAGCGACAAAAGGAATTCAGCAGACCTCTAAGTTTAGTTGCATTTACTGGCCATAGATAGTTGTCTATCTTACATCTTCTGTTCTCATCCCATTTGTAGATCCATCTTTCCAATATTTATATTTTTTTAATATCAAATTTTCAAATTGGGTTTATAATTTCAAAACTAATCAGGCTTAATATGAACCATTCCCCATCCAGAGTAAGTCTCTAAGGATCAGTTATTGGGTCACATTTGCACCAACAAAATTCTCTCCTTCTTTCCACTCTGCTTACCCCTTTCCCCTCCCCATCATTTTTTCAAACAAAAGAATACTCAAAATTGAGAAGAAAGTTCTTAGTTAATAAATTTTTCAGGCAGATGGTTTAGTAATTCAGATTATATTTCCTTTCTAGGATGACTGCTAAACACCTATCAATGTAGTATGGTATAAAACCTTGCTTCTCCAAGTATGCTCCTGGTCAGCATAATCTAGAAATGCAAAATCTTAGTCTATTCTCTGCATTTTAACAAGATTTCTAGGTGATTTGTGTGCACATTAAAGTATGAAGGTCACTGGTATAAAAGGCTGCCATTGAAGCAGCCTATTTAATTTTAGCTCTACCACAATCTAACAGTGTGACTGTACAGCAGTCAGTTCAGATGTTAAAAATCGCTTCCTGAGGGCTCTAGATGGTCAGCTATGAACACTCAGCTGAGTGACGGTGATGGTAATGGGTCTCCCACCTGAGTCCTGAGCAGCTCCAGATCTATCAGTTTTTGGTTATGAAGGCTTTGACATAAGACACTGTTTGAACAAAAGTTTCACCTGGGAAGAAAGAAGAGGTTTGAGACCTATTGTCCCTGAGGAGTCCTGGGTCCTTTTCAGATCTAAATTTTTATGATTCTGTTATTACTTCTTGGTATAAAAACATTTAAAAAAAATCACTTCATACCTATGTCGGATTTACACTTGTCTGGTATTGAGGTCAAAAGAGGGTTTTGCTACTTCTAGGAGGTTTCATGAGCAGGGTAGAGAAACTAAGGCTGTCTGTCACTGAATTCTCCACTGTTTTCCCTCACTCTTAGCCATATGTTATTCTGACCCCAACCTATTTCACACTTCAGGAGAACTGTACCTACTTACGAAACCTCATGATATTATTTTATTTAATCATTTTATCAGTGTTGGTTATTTGGGAACACACAGGCCCTTAGGCCATTAATGGCTAGTGCCATTCATTTTCTATATATTTATCTAAAAAGCGAGTGGGATCCAAAGGTCTGAAATACTCAGTGATATTCTATATCTAAGAAAGCAATTTCCAGTCACATACAACCAGTAAGCTTAAAGAGGACCAAGTTCCCTAGTTTATTTTAAGTTTGACAATTTCTGCAACTTGGTCCCTAAGTCGCAGTCATCGTCATAGTCATAGACTCTGGTCACAATCATCTACATTCTGCAGGGAAAAATGGTACTTTAATACCCCAGTTCTAAAGGTGGTTCCTTAATTCCTCAAAACTACAGCAAATGTTCTTCCCAAATCCATAGTTTGGAGCCATCATCTACTTTTTATATTTTCCATCCACATAGCTGTAGCAGTCTATTACTTATTTATGTTTATTGGCTTTACATGGCGTGTTTTCTCCAAAGAACTCAGGCAGTTGAAGGATTTGTTTCAGAGGACTACAAAATATATCCTTATTCTTTCACCTATGGGATTTACATTTAGCTATTTTACATTCTGCTTCATGTATTTTCGTGGGGTCATTTAAAAAAAAACACATCTTTAAATCTTCTCAGGGGTGCATATATTCCCCTTTCAAAATAAAACCAGAAGAAAAAGAAAAACTTACTGAAACAACTGACCAATGTTCTTTTCTTAGAAAAATCAATCTCATCAACAGCTCATGAAATTCAATTTCCCGGGTCAGAACAAAGCAGATAATCATCACTTAATAATATTTATGGATGGTAGAAATGCAGAATAAATTAAATTGGCCTCTAGAATTATCATTTTAAAATTTTAAACATTTAAATTTATCTTAAGAGGATTTATGAAGTGCTGGTAATTTTTTTCCTCTCTCAATTTCTTTTGGTCCAATCAGAGGCACTCAATAAATATTTGGTGAATGGATGAGGGGTGAATAAATGAATAAAGTAAACTATAGATGACCACCTAACTTGGATATTTTGTATTCCTAGATTCTGCTTTATAAAGCAGATTACTGAAAGGGAAAACAATAATTGCAAAAAATGCTGCTGTTTTTGTCTATATTATTGGAAATTGACAGCAGTTAAACTTGGAAAGGGCTAAGGTAAATATAGACTCTTGTTAGATGATGCCAAATGAATAGAATGGAGAAAAAGCAGATGATGAAGAATGGGTATGTTATAGAAAGTGCAATTCTAGTAAAAGAAGATTGAATAAATACATTTTTAATCTTACTTGCCTTTCTGAAATCTACTGATAAGAAAAAGATGAGTTGAAACTCCATATTCTACAGAAGTATGCCAAAAGCCAATCCATTGTTCTCTGGATCTTGGAAAGTATTATTGATCTTCTGAGTCTGCTTTTCAGAGTCACATGCATAGAGATCAAACACACAACAAATCATGAGCGTGTGATGTGAGGTTTTCCTCTGAACCAAGCTGATTCTAAGGGGGATGCTGAAACCTTAGGAAAACCAAACTTCCAAAGAGAAAATATGACAGATTAGGTACAAAAGATTTCTGAGATAACAACCAGAGGAAACTGAAGGCTGTTTGAAATCTCCCTTTGCTCTTGCTGCATCTGCATTTTTGTGCAAATCACTGGTCTGCATGACCTTGAATCATCAAAGAAACATATTGAGCAGAAAGGAAGTAATACAGGACGTAGAGACAAGAAGGATATAGAAAACACAAGACAGATGCTGATAACATCAGAAAAAGGAACTGAAGAAGAAAAATTTTAAATATAGTTATTATTCATACTTTAAAATAAATGAAAGTGAATCTAAAATATTTTTAAAATATATTAAATGAATAAATTAAAAGATATACACGCAACAACATGCACCCACACTGAAATGAAAAACTAATAGACCGTTGGAAAGAAATGGAATAGAAGTATGTAGTAATCAGAGAAATGAAACCACATTAAAAACAAAGAATTTACAAAGACAATGCTTCAAACAGCATCATGCAAATGGGGAAACACTTGAGATAATCATAAAAAAAGAAATGGAAGCAACAAAAAAAAATGAGTCAAAATCTGTAGTTTTGTAGATATGTAAGATACACAAAGGAGATATACATTATGATAAATGATACCCTTGAAAAGAAAATAACACAAATAAAATTAAAATATTTAAATATAAAAAGAGCATTTTCCTGAATGAAAATTGAATCTTATGGTAAGAAAATCTTGTAGTAAGAAAAAAGGCCCACTGTTTTCAAGGAAAAGATGATATATAACCAACACCGAGGAATATCTTGGTTAATATAAAGGAAATGTGTCTGGGCATCCAGACAGAAAAAGCAGATTGGTCAACAATGCTTCATAGCAAAATTCAATATCAGAATAGGAATGTTGTCCACTATGGAGTTGAAATCTCCCTCTGAAAACTATACCCATGCTCTTTAAATCTATAAAGAACAGGTTATTTATTCTCTGAAAAAGGGATTTGTATGCTGTCTTAAACGGAAATTTAAAAACTAAAGCTCTCAAGGACCTTAAAATCTGGCGAGCAAAAATGCCACAGACAATCCAGATTTGGAGTTCAGAGGAAGGGGTGAGTGACTGTCCTGGCATCCAAGAAGATTCCCAGTGCCTTTGTGGAATAATCCTTCTTGCATTGGAGGGAGGCCAGCAAGTCCACCCAAACCCTCCTCCTGCCTTTTTCCCCTAAACATCCTCTAGTTCTTTGACACTTTTTGACATTCTAATTTCCTTTAGAATTATTCCTTCCTCTTCTGGAGATTTTCCAGTTTTCCAAAATGTTTCTTCACTTAAGAATTGACCATTGCTAATTCACTTGGGCCAAATATTCAGTGAAATAACCTCATCAAAAGGTCCTATTTTACAACAGTTTACACCCTCAGGAATGGGTTAAGTTTAAGAACATGTTTTCTAGGGTACATAGCTCCAAACCACTGCTGACTACATAGAGTTGTCTTTATTTAGCAAATAAGAAAATCTTAAGCAGGCAAAATCATTTGTTTTACTAATACAATTCAGCATCTCACTTCTATACCTTTCCCTTGAAGTCTTACTCCACATTTTCCTCCCTCCAGTTTCTTTGATCCCCCAAGCATAGCTCTTCTTTCAAATGCTTCCCCCTCTTTCAAGCATGAATAAGGTGCTGAAAAGCGTGAGAAATATGAGCCTAATTCAAGGAAATCGATAAGGTTAGGAATCTTCACACGTTGACTTAATCATGTCTGACACCAAAAACAAAGTCATATTTTATTGCCGGGGAAGAATGCTCTTTGGCAAACTGTTATAGTAATCTGATTGTGAATAAAACTTATTCATCATTCCTATGGCAATGGTTGGCACGCCAGCCAGGGGGTCAATTGACCTAATACGTCTTGAGTTGCATACTTCAACATCAGTTCTATCACTGTGTAAAATCAGCAAAGCAAAGGTAGGTTACACTTTCAATGAAAACATGGGCTCCTTGCTGGTTTCCCTTCCTGTTTTCATTGACAACAACAGTAAGGGCAGGTGGCACAAATATAGCCAAAAGGGTCAGTTCTTCTGACATTTTTATTTGCTCTTGTTTCGGTTTCATAATCTTGGCTAGGATTTATTAAGTCGGGGAGGATCAGAAATCACAAGATAGCTTGGAATCTGCTACCATAAATATTATTTCCATGAATGAATTATAATTATGGATGTTAGCTAAGACATCCTTGGAAACACAACTTTATGTGCTTTTATGTTTTAAAAAGAGGTGAGTATTATTTTTTAATGGTTATACAGAGTTAGTGATCTTTCCCAAACTGTGTGTGGCTGTGCATTTTTTTCCTGTAATGCTGCCCCGTTGATGTCCTATTATGTACCGACATGTTAAGGTGTTTTCTATGGGATATGATCCATGGTCTAACTCCTCTACCCCAGTTTGAGTCTGAGGCCTCTTTTCAGGGCTTCCTTTGGGTCCCGTGATTATCTCTATCATAGCACTTATCATGTGGAATGAGATATAGTTATGGTTGTGAGATCAATCTTCAGACAAGAGTTTATTGATTGTCTATTCTATGACAAGCTCAGTGTGAAATGTAGGGTCACTAAATCCTGGAAGCGTTTTCTTTTCAACCAGCTAATTTTTCAATAATGCACTTTGCACCTCTATAAAGAGCAAGGATTCATAAAGCCCAGAATTCTTGTAATTCAAAGTAACCCATGATGTTCCAGCTGTATAACTTCTTTTAAAATGTCAGTGCAAATGGAAATACTCCCTAATGTTCCTCATTGGTACCAATGGAGGGTGGGACTATTGTTCAGTATGAGTGCTTTCATCATTTCAGTCATAGGGGATGATGCAATAACATATTCTCTGAATTATGAGCAAGAAATTAGAGTATTTGGTTTTATGGAGCAGATGTCACATCATGCAGAGAAACAAGGGAGTTAGGTTCTAGGGCAGGAGGAGAAAGACAGATACTAGCTGAAATTCTGGACAGATGTAATGGATTCTATTTGGAAGACCTACAATTTGAGACTAATCTCAAACACTAATCTTTAGAAATGGAGAATGGGAGGGTTGAGAATTTTCTGGCACTCTCCCCTCTCTTCAGAACTGTCTCTCTCCTTTCTTGCCCCTCTTGTTCCTCACCTGCAATTTTACATTAAATATTACATTCTCAGAGGAAGCTTTCCTTGAAATGTCTTCCCACTCCTGCCACTGGAGTTTGGTTCTCTAGTTAATGTGGTCCTACAGGACCCTTTCCTGTCCTTCAAAGCACTTATCACAGAGAATAATTCTATATTTATGTAATTTATTTATTGGTGTAATATAAGCCAGAAGGGGAGATTCCATAGATTGTTTTTTTACCATTTTATCTGAAGCACATTTGCACAGTTCTTGACACATGGTTGCCATTTTATAACTATTTATTGAATAAATAATGAAAAATATCATTAGCTGAAGCCACTTAGGGTATCAAAAGCTAAACTAATACAGAAAACATTTAAATGAGGCAACATCAACATTGAATGTAGCTACATTTATTATCTAAATATTCTGTTGTGAATTAAACTGAAAACTGACTTCAGGAGTCTGGGAATAAACACAACCCATATTCAGAGAAAAGGAACTCATTAAAAAATATTTAGCTGCTCTCAGATCAATGGCAGGTCTTGAATTCCATTTTTCAGGAGTGTCAACAATAAACCTCAGAGCCCAATTCCATAACTCCGATACTCAAATCCCTTCAAGAATTTCTTCGAAGTCACTCTGCTGATCTAAGCTCATCACTTTCATATAATGGTCACACACAGCATCTGTGAGAATTTTGTTTTCAATAAGGTAGTCAAGAAAACATTAAGAGCATAATTATGGTATTAATTCTTAAATTTTATAGAATTGATAAAACAGGAAGAATATTCTCTTGAATCATCAAATTTGCATGTATGGAAACACTGATGACTAGTGAACATAACTTGGGAATCTATTTTATTTATTTTTCATTATGCTAGGATCATTCCAGAATAATGCACTTATATCAATTTAAAAAGAAACAGATGATTTAATTGAAATCTCACTACAAGAACTCTGTTTAACCAATCATTCTAGGAAACAGGGGGCAAAAATCATCCAAAGGGGAAGCAACAAAGCAAACTGTAGAATTAGATATTAGTTCTGCATTTTTGCCACAGACAGAAATGCCTTTTCCTCAAATAAACATCCAATTATTTGATACTTATTGATCTCTTATTATATTCTAAGCACTATATTTGTAACTTGGGGCAAAAAAAGAGGAAAACATAGGCTGTCATACTTGCATGGAGAGAACAGCCATACCTTACCTTTTTTCAAATCAGACTTAGGTCACTCATAGTAGCTTCCCTAAATATTCCTGCCTGAAGAGTCTCTCAAAGACTTCTAACACATTCTGTTATGTCATACATTTTATCATCTCTTTCTTGATGAAGATCACCAAATAAGTATTTACTATGTTATGTAAAATGGAAACAAATACAGAGGTTCATGGTGGATCAGTTGAGTCTAAAATCACAAAGTTACCAAAACATTTGCTGTTTATTTTTACTTTTACAAATTGTTAAATGTGTTATATAGAGAAAAGAATATATAAAACATATGCACAGTTTATAAACACTAAAACAAACATTTATTCATGTGATGTCCACTTGGCCAGGTGATGATACCCTATTGTTCTCTTGCTGTGGACTTAAAACATCAGTATGTGAAATTGATCTATGACTGATTGCATTTGCAGTTGGCTAAGGGGAGTGTCTTCTGTAATGAGTGATGTTTAATTTAAGTAACTGGAGGCTTAAAAGAGAGAGGTCAGAAGCAAACTCAGCAGCTCAGCATATCTCATCTCAGCACTCACAGCTCAGCCCAGACATTTGGAGATGCAGAGGGAATTGCCCAGGGAAAGCCACTGGAACCCAGAAGCCAGGACAGAAGGCCAGCAGTCATCACCGTGTGTTTTCCCCTGTGACAGAGAAACTCAGATGAAAGCTAGCTGCCTTTCCTCTGAAGAGCTACAAATTTGTACTAAATAAATCCCCTTATTAAAAGCTGATCCATCTCTGATGTGTTGCAGTGTTGTATTCTGGCAGCTTTAGCAAACTAAAACAATTCATCATCTAGATTAAGAATTAGAATATGGCCAGTATCTTCGAGGTCTTCTGTGTGCATGACTTTAACTGCATCTCCCCCATTCCACCCTCTAGAAATACTCACTATTAAGACTTTTAGCTTAATTATTCCCTTGTTTTTTATTTATGATATTACCAGTGTAAGTATCTTCAAATAATGTACAGGTTAGTTTTGAAATTTGAATAGCTGTGTAAGGACAAGACAATATTGTCATTTTTATATAAAGTCTCTGAAGAGAAGATAAACAGAACAGAGCCTGTGAGTGTTTATGTGACTTCACCTTCACCAGATATGTATATGAATCTCTCAGAAAGTCAGATCATGTGCTGTGTGGCAGGGTTAAAATAGGCCATGTACTAGACATCCAGCAGGAACATGAACAGGGAGAGTAGGTAAATCTGTATTTTATTTTTCTGAACTCACCATACCCAACTACAACCCTCAGGAGTGAGTAAAAGCAGAACATTTCTGTGAAGTGCAACGACCATCTACAGATGATTCAGCAAGCAGGATACAGAGTAAAGAGCAGAAAATTCAGTAGTTCATCATCAGGACAAACCAATTCCAGCTACAAACATGAGGCAGGCTTATTAGCACATTCTATCCTCTGGTGAAAAGACAGAACGATGGCATTGGACACTTTAGTGATGATAGCCCTCAGTGTGTCTGTCTTCTCAGATGCATTGGTCCACACTGCTGGTTGCCCTCAAAATCTAGTGCACGGAGGTCCTACTGAGGCAATATTTCCTTATTCTCTGATGGAAGGCCTTATTCTCATGCCATCTTCTTTTTTGGTTTATTCTCTCACTCTTTTTTTTTTTTTTTTTTTTTTTTTAATGAAGCTCATCCTTCAATAGCTCCTTGAGAAAGGGGGAGAAGCTTATTTTAAACCTTTCGTGTTTGAAAATATCTTTGTTACAGTATCATATTGTTTGCCATATAGCTTGCCTGGGTGTAGTATTTTAGATGAGAAATAATTTTTCTTCAGAATTTTAAAGGCATAGTTCTGATGTTTACATACATGATTGTTGTTGATAAGGCTAAAGCCATCCAGATATTTAATCCTTTGATAAATCAATTCTTTCCCCCCTCTTTTGAAGCTTATAAAATCTTGTGATTCTAGTATACTGGATGATACTAATCCCTTTAAATCTAACTCTTGTGTGACAGTTTGGAGCTGTATGTACGCCAGAAAAGATCATATTCTTAAAGCTAATCCCTTCCTGGGTGTGGGCTTATGGTGTATGGGATGTTTTGATTATGTTATTTCAGTTGAGCTATGCCCCAGATTGGTCTTAATCCTTAAACTGGAGACCTTTTAAGAAGCTAAGAAAGCCACAGAAGCTCAGAGAGGAAGCCACTGAAGCTAGAGCTGGAAGCACCAAAACCCAGGAGAGACTAGCAGACTTGTTATGTCTTTTGCCATATGACAGAGGAGTCCAAGATTATCACCAGCTGGTCTTCAGGGAGAAAACATTACCTGTTGATGCCTTGATTTGGAAATTTTCATGTAGATTGTAAATTCCCACTATAAAAGCCAACCCATTTCTGGTACATTACATTTTGGCAACTTGAGCAAACTAACATATCTTGGCATCTAATTCTAGGAAATTTTCCTGAATATTTTCCGTGTTGATTTTTCTCCGTTCCGTTTTCTATGATCTCTCCTTATGGAACATCTATGATCTAGATATGGGACCTCCTACACTAATCAACTAACTTTTGTATCTTTTCTATTTTCCATTCTTTATTGTTTTGCTCTCCTTTCTGATATTTCCCTTAAGTTTTTTTTACAACCCTTCTATTGAGCTTTTAATTTTATTTCTCCTTTTATGTTTTGTATTTCCAAGATCTCTTTTGAGAATTATGTGTGTTTTCCTTTTATATAATCCTGTAAGGTTTTTCTTATATATTATCCTGTTCTTGTTTCATGACTGCGCTATCTTATCTCTCTGAAACTATGAATAATAATTTTCTTTTCTTTTATTAAATGTTCTTCTTTTGGTATGGTCTCTATTTCTTCCAAATCGCTTTTTTTTTTTTTTCTGTTTGCCATTTTGGTGTCTGCATTCCATATTATAGGGTCTCCTCTAATCCATACGCTTTCCTAATCCATACGCTTTCTGGGAATTCTAGTTGCCTGTTCCTGATTAAGAATACACTACTAGGCATAATATTTGAAGCTCTGATGTCTTGGTAGTTTGTCAACTTTGATCTTCACTATAGTGGGATGCCCCAACATCTGTGGGACTTACTTCTGTGCTGGTCATATTTTATAGAGAATTTATTCTTTATCCTGTAGGCATAGAGGTTTGATTGCCACGGCTCTAGGGGAAGATGACTTGGGGTTTCAACATTCAGCATTCATCATGCATAGTCACTTATTTCCTTTGTTTTCAGTATGGTACTCATACCCCTGACTGCTTTGTGCCCCTCAGAGACTCTCTATTTTGTTTTACTTTTCTTCAAGACTGTAATAGTTTCCCAGCTACTAAAACAAATACCATACACTGGATTGTCTTAAACAACAGGAATGTGTTGGATCAAGGTTTTTAAGGCTAGGAGAAGTCAATCATCAAGGTATTATCAAGGTAATACTTTCTACCAGAAGCCTGGCTATTCTTGTTTCTTGGCTTTTCTATCATAAGGCAATAAACATGGTGATTTCTTCTCCTTTCTCCTCTGGGTTCCATTGACTTCTGGCTTCTTCTCTTGGCTTTCTTCCCCTTTGTCTGAATTTTATCCTGCTTATAAAGGTCTCTAGTAATAGTATTAAGACCTATTCTGTTTCAGTTGGCCACATCTTAACCTCATCAATAGGTCTTATTTACAATGGGTTCCATCTACAGGAATGAATTAAGAACATGTTTCTGGGGTATGTAATTCAGTCTTCCACAACAAATAAACCTCAAGAAGTTTATGAAACTGGGGGTTGTGTAGCAGAAGTCTTCCAGTGTCTTGGAGGTGAAGAGAATGGAAACTCAAGCTAGCTACCTGATTCTTAAACACCTCTCACCCAAACCTCCTACTTATTTTAGCCTCTTCCTGCTCTTCCAACAGTTACAAAAGTTCATGGGACTGCCATTTTTTGAGCCCTCTGATGATTCTAGGTTATAACTTGTGTTTGTTCTCAGTTTTCTTAAGTACTGACTTGGGATTCAACTTTTTCTGTTCTGCTAAGTAAATTCCTCTTGTCAATCTTATTTCCAGCTTTCAAAATTATGTTGTTATTTTCTTCTTTATGGTCCATTTATGTAGATTTAAGACTTTGTGAATAAAATTTATTTATTGTAATTATAGTGGTTTCATGAGGGTACAACATTTAATACATGTATTTGATCTGTCATCTTAACCCATAACTCAGCTGGTGCAATTTTGATATTAAGTCTTCACCCATTCAACAAATATTTCCTGATTTCTGTTAAGTGAAAGGTGACATCATTTTTCATAAGTTTTAAAACTATTTTTGGTACTTGCCAGATACCCTTTCCTTATTATATTTGGATAGTCAAGTTTTTAGCACTAAAACCAGTAGATAATTATGATAATTAGCTAAATTGGGGAAAGGAGGTCAAGTATCTATCTCAATTTCTTTTATATCTCAGCAGTCCCCACCCCCTACCCCCAGGTCTAGCACCAGAAATAAATGACCTGAAATTCAAATGTTCTCTATACTAATCAGTTCCACTGTACTCCCTAACCATGTAATTGTCCTTCCCTTAAAGGAATTACAAAAACTAGGAAATTGTCCTTAATCTTTCTATCCTACCACCATCTTATTCAATTATTTACCAAATATGATGATTTTACCTTCCGATGATCTCTTGCTTCGATTCCTTCTGTATTATACCTGCTGCATACCTTTTAAATCCATCCACTTCACTGCTGCCAGAAATAGAAATATGACCAGGTCACTTTTTAAGTCCCCCAAATGAATCCTTATTGCTTTATTAAAGTCTAAACTTGGAGCAGTATGGGGAAGCCTCCATTTTGCCTCTCCTCCCATCTAGTCTTATTTCTCTCCTCCAAGTACCTGGCTTAGAGCAGGTAAGTAAGGTAAGTAAGATGATGTCCATGCATTTCCATGATACACTGCAAGAGGTTTCATACTTCTGTGCCTTTATACTTACTGCCCTCTCTGTTTGCAGCATATTCTCTCCCCTTCCTATTCTGAAGACTTTCTTCAAGACCAGGTTGAGTGCTTCTAGGAAACTCTCCACCAACTCTCCCAAAGGTGTGCTCAGAGCACCTCCTCCATACTTCCAGTACTTTGCAAAATCCTATTGTACAAACCTAGATTGACATAAATGGCCTGAGCTTCTATGCCCTAGGAGAGGTGACCTATTTTGTACCCTGGTGCTATGCATTCTGTGTGATAGTAGACACTCAGTAGAATGTTTCCTACTATGGTAAGGTTGAATGGAGAGCTGCCAACAAATGTATCTTTTCCCTTCGAGGGATATTTTAATCATTTCCATAATTATTTGAGCTATTTTGTGTCAAAATTTATTCATTAACCTGGGATTGGAGTAACTTTGTTTTATTCCTAAATAACTGCTTATTCTCATTGGGCCTCAATTATATCATTTTTATAATTTGTTTAGATCTTTATAATTCAACTCTCAAACTTCTATTTAACTAATAATCCCTCTGTCCTTTCCTTCTGCTACCTCTCTTCTTCGCCTTTCTGGTGTTTCTTAAAGTTTACTTTCAGAAGGCTCTCAATAAGTCCATCTAGATTTTAGCCAGTAATTGAAAATGCACTCCTGTATCAGTTAGGGATCTCCAAAGAAACAGAACCAATACAATATACATGTACACATAATAAGAGATTTAACTCAAGGAATTGGCTCACACAATTGTTGGGGCTGGCAAGTCTAAAATCTGTACAGCAGGCCAGAAGTCTAGAAATTCAAGCAAGAGCTGATGTTTCAGCCTTGAGTCTTGAATTTGTAGGACAGGCCAGAAGGCTGGAAACTCAGACAAGTGTTGATGTTTTAGTCTTGAGACAGAATTTCTTATGCTCCGGGAAACCTCAGTTTTACTCTTAAGGTTGGATCAACTGATGAGGCCCACCCATATTATCAAGGGTAATCTCTTTTATTTAAAGTCAACTGATTGTAAATGCTAATCATACTACAAAATACCTTTACAACCACCTCTATACTAGTGTTTGACCAAACAACTGGACACCATAGCCTAGCCACACTGACACATAAAATTAACCATCACAACTCCCAAATGTATTTGAATTTCTAGAGAGGACTCTGGATGATTACAAAGTCCTGTGACCCTAAAGGCTGAAGCTTCCTAAAGAGGGGGAGTTCATAGTCCAGATTAGGCTATTGGACAGAGGGACTTCATCAGCTGCTCCCCTCCTGCCACCATCTAAGTGACCTCATAGTATGCTTTGGGTATGTACTTTGCTTTAAAAACCTTTGCCTCCAATTCCTCTTGCTTTCTGTATCTCAACTAGTACTCCTGAGGATGAAATTTTGGTAAAAAAAAAAAAAAAAACTGTTGGCTAGACTCCCATGAGATCTGAGGAATAGGTATTTACTTTAGTAAGTTTATTCAGAGAATAGCAAACACCTAGGAAGGTAAACAGATTACAGAGATAAAGCAGTTAGGATCTCTCAGGGGGATGGAATTCATGTGCATTCAGAAAGAAAGAAGAAAAAACAACAACAGTTGTTCTTTTCTATGTAAGGAAAATCATCTCAGTGAAAATAGGTTGTTTACATTTTCGAGTCAGCAAACTCCCTTCACAACAATAGCATGTGTCAAATGGAGAAGGAAGGGCATTTTTTGGTCCTTGATGTGCACAAGGAAGATCCCTTGAGACGAATCACATTGGGGCTGGGAAACTCATAATAGCAATATAACAACGATGCATCAATAATTCTCAAATACATCTGTAGGGCAAAGTACACTTTTCAAAGGACACTCACTTCTGTTTCATCTCATTTAATCATTATAGCATCCCCAGGAGGTAGATAGGTAGATCATCATTTTACACATGAGGATCCTGAGCTGCGGAGGATGTGGAGCTATTTGTCCAGAATCACAGAGCAAGTTAGTGGCATCTTTGGGGCCAGAACTTTGGTTTTGTTGAGAAATGCTGTCACATAAATGGATTATGAACATTGCCTGCATAGAGACGCACCCAGGGCATGGAGGGAGCCCAGACTTTTCCCTCCCTTGAGAGTCCAAATCAGCCACTCAGAAGATTTGCAGAATTGTGTGACAGTTTTCAGAAAAGGAACAGAGATGAAAACTTGGAAATTTCTTATCACTAATTTACCAATACCTGTGACTGTCTTAGCCAGTAGAGTGGGTATTTTTATGTTATTTTGTTAGAGACTGGGTTTGTAAATCTCCGGAGAGGAATTAGGGATTAGTTTGATGGCCTTCGGAGAAATCTGAATTGTTTCACTTTTTCAATTATGAAAACAATAACATAATGGCCTATTAGTGGTTTGGCTCCTTGAACTATTTGTCTATTTGCTCTAGTATACAAAGAATATGCTTACTCTGTTTGATGAAAGGGGAGGAAGTAAGAGGAAAGGAGAGTGTTGTCTAGTCCTTCCAGCTACCACAGACTCCCCGCATTCTTTATCCCTTCAGTACAGTATCCTGTCCTGTCAGAGTTTTGGAGATCTAGCACAAACTCCTCTGTCAACAGAGGAGGGAATTACTGAAGTGCTGACCCAAAGTCTGGACAGCTAGTTAATGGTAGAGATGACACTAGAACCCAGAGAACCAATAATAATGACTTATAAATACCATTTTCTTAGCATCTACTCTGTGTTTGCTACTTTATATTCTATTATTTTATTGGTTCTTATACCCACAAAATTGAATGGCATTATCCCCATATTTTAGTCAGGACAGGTTATAGTAGGTTGAGGTCACAAAGTAACTCTGAAATCTAGGGTAATTGACATAACACCGATTTATTTCTTGCTTATGCTGTCATCTAGTGTAAGTTAGGGGTTGCTGGATAGAGTGGGTGGGGAAGTTTCCCTTCTCCTCATAGTCACCCAAGGACCCAGACTCAGAAAGCTTCCAACTTCTGGTGCATGTATGTTCTAGTTTGCTAGCTGTCAGAATGCAATATACCAGAAACAGAATGGCTTTTAAAAAAGGGAATTTAATAAATTGCTAGTTTACAGTTCTAAGGCCGAGAAAATGTCCCAATTCAAACAAGTCTATAGAAATGTCCAATCTAAGGCATCCAAGGAAAGATACCTTGGTTCAAGAAGGCCGATGAAATTCAGGGTTTCTCTCTCAAGTGGAAGGGCACATGGTGAACACAGAGTTTCTCATCTGGAAAGGCACATGGTGAACACAGTCAGGGTTCCTCTCTCATCTGGAAGGGCACATGGCAAACACGGCATCATCTGCTAGCTGCTTCTCCTGGCTTCCTGTTTCATGAAGCTCCCCTGCAGGCATTGGTCTTCTTCATCTCCAAAGGTCGCTGGCTGGTGGACTCTGCTTGTCATGGCTATTTCGTTCTGCTCTGCTCTCTCTGAATTTCTCTTTCTCTAAAATGTTTCCTCTTTTATAGGACTTCCGAAACTAATCAAGACCCATCCAAATGCGTAGAGACATGTTGTCACCTAATCCAGCTTAACAACCACTCTTGACTTGGTTATATCTCCAGGGAGATGATCTAATTACATACAGTATTGAATAGGGATTATTCTACCTTTATGAAATGGAATTTTGGTTAAAACATGGCTTTTCTAGGGGACATACATCCTTTCAAGCCAGCACAGTGTAACATCCAGAACACACACTCTCATGATGGCTTGGATGAGAGATGAGAACATAAAGAGAACTCACACCCACGGAGAACTCACAGCCCCATTGACCAGATAGACACATGTACCATCAAACCACAAGAGAGCTAGGGAGTAACTCCTTTGCCTATGTCTCATTGGGGAGCAGAGAGCTGATATTGTACAGCATGACAGATTACCACCCCCTTGATTTGGCTAGAAGTTCTGCTCTTAACTGTCTGTAATCTCTACATAGCAGCCAGAATAGTTATTTAAACCACAATTTTTTAAAAATTTCACATCCCAATAAAGGGAACTCTCTGTCTCCCTCCCATCACTTTAAAATAAAATCCAAGCTATTTCATAATGTCCACAGGCCTTTTATGATCTGGCTGTACCCACTCCATGCAACTCTCCTCTGAACTCATTGTGTTTTGTCAGATTGTTTTTTGTTTTCAGGTTTTGAACATCTCAACTGCTTTCTTTGCTCAGAATCTTTCCACATGCTGTTGCCTCTTTCTGCTTGCCCCTCTGCTCTCTCTTTGCTTGGCTAATTCTTCTGCACCCATCATGTTTCAGCTTCATTGTGATCTTGGAGCCACTGTCAGTTCCATGTGCATAGAGATCATAGCTGCTTTGTGCTCTATTACATGTTCAGTACCTCATGCAATGCCTGTCACAAAGATTCTCAATAAATATTTGTTAAATGATTACACAGAGAATGAATGAACAGAAATCTCCCAAATTTAATAATATATTTGATCTTCAAAACTCAGAGAAGTAGCCATAGTAGATAAATCATGAAGAATAAATAACTGTGTATATTGTGATTGTTAACATTGTTATGATAATGATGCCTTTTAGCAAGTAATAATGCCCATTATTTCCACTTCATCACCTGCCTACTCAGGTGAAATATATATTTCCAGTATATATTTCAATGAACTAAATATTTAAGTACATATTAGGGATGGAAAACTAAGATTTGAGTAACAGAGGGAACGTGAGGCATATTTTCAAAAGCAGATGCAAATTCAGCTTTCTTCAGATGACTGCTAGAGTGATGATATTTTCCAGATCAAAAATCAAATGCAGTGTGACAAAGGATTTGTGTGTCATTTCAAAGCGTGAAGGACCATCTAATAAGAGTAGTTAGACACCATAATATTGACATATCTAGGGCAATTTGATGGTTTGGTAGGACGATGACATGGGAAAATGTAATTAGAAGAGTCACGGGAAAACTGTGTTAGATATTTGTCATCTAGTTGGAACTTAGAAAAAGGGACTGCAAGCTTGGTACTTCTATTTTAAAAGGCTTCCAATGAGTGATACATCAGTAGCATTAACAATTTTAAAATATATTTCTATACATGGAATATTTTGCATAAACTTGATGAAATTGGCAGATCCTAATTAAAAGCATTTTGGTAACTCCAAAGTAGTACTGGCTGAGGTTTTAAACTCAGTGAAGTTCCCTCATTGTAATATTTAAAGTAAAGCTTGATATTGAGTTTCTTCAGCAATATAAAATTTAGATGGAGCCAAACTAAATATTCCCCTGTCTTTTGTGGACTTCTTAATGTCATTTGTCAGCACATATTATGTACTAAATGTTTCTATTTTGTTATGACTGACTTGGATTTAATTACATTGGGGCTTGAATGTAAGGGAGTATAAACCAGGAGGCTTCACAGATACTTTGTTTTATAACAGTTTTGTAAATGATCATCCAATCCCTCCCCTTATCTCTGAGCCTACCCTGTTCCCCTACTTATGTCCTAAAACTATACATTAAGTAGAATTCTCCAGTCTCTTACTTTTAACTTCAGAAAAGGCCTGAGAAATGCCTTCAGAAATATATTTTCAAAGTTTATATATACTCTCATTAGGAAGTTTTCCCCAGCTCCCTGTCACAATTTAACCTCAATCTCTTTGGTCCTTGGAATATCTCATCTTCTCTAAAACTTTAAGAGATGATTGTATTCTTTGAGAATCTTTCAAATTGAAGTTCAGAACCTTCTTGATGGAACTTCTTTGCCCACCTGAGAAATGTTGTCCTTGACAGATGATGTGGCCTCTAATGGAGGTTAACAAACATTTTTTCTCATCCACTGTATTTTTTTTTCATGCACAGGACTCTAATTAGCTATTGCTCTTGAAACTCATGTTTATCCTTATATTCTCTCAACTTGCTTGGAAGACCCAATATTTGGGGGTTGAATCTTCATATTCTGTTCATTGATTTGTGCAAAGTTTCAGTCAGATTGGTCACCACTGTGGGATGACTTTTGCTCCCTCACCCCAAAACTCTCTTCTCTGTGCCACCTCCTCACTTGGGGGTATGGTACTCTCTGTCTGCCAGGCACTTCATGGCCCCCTGCTTTCATGCCCATTCCCCTTTAAATCCTGATTCCAGAAAACTGCATGGTGATCTCTTTTTTCCAATAGACAAAGAGATCAGCACATTTGATATTCCAGTCTTCCTCATGCTATTTGAATAATTGAAATTAATATTTGTTATTTATAATAGAAAAAATAACCAGATGACATTTGGGGAATTAAGTAAATTATGACAATATCTGTTGGGATGTTACACAGATATTAAAATTACAATTACAGAGCATTTGAATTTTTTCCATATACAAATATTAAAATTTTTGAACTTGTAGAATTTTAATGGCAAAGAAATAAAACCTGTTTATATCATAATGTTGAGTAAAGAGCAGGAAAGAGTACAGTATGTTGAAAATTACTTAATATATCACAGAAAAAGACTATGAATAAATAGTGCTTGCGTGTGATGGGATCATGATTTTTATTTTAATTATCTAAACATTTGTCTATTTTTGTTATGTGAAACAAAAATTCTCTTAAGTGTAAGTACAACAAAGGAATATATTGTCAGTGGCAGATTTTAAAACATCATTTCTGCTGGTGTGCATGAGTTTATTCTATGGCTATGTTTATTTAACACCTACATCAGTGATTAGGTAGGGTCATGTATCCCCCAGCGGAGCCCTCCTTTGCCTTTACACAAGGCTGATTCAGGGTGGAATGCCCAGAGGTTTAGTTCTGGGTTTCTGTTAAGTCTTGCCTTACTAATTCTAGTCGTTAGGGTTTAAGTTTCCCCAGAATCCTCTATATTATGAAAGATGTAGTTTCTGCCCCTTTAATCTCTTAGTATAAGGGGAAAAAGAGCTTTGACATCAAAGACACTTTAGTTGTGTTTGACTCCTCAGGTTGGTAGCTGTGTGACTTTGGGTTATCTATTTAAGTCAGCAAGACAACAGCTTTCTAATCTGTAAAATAAGTAATAAATACCACCTTGTTCACAGCTTTCTAGTGGGATTAAAATGAGGAAATCCATGCTAAAAAGAAGCACGCATGTACACACACACACACGAGCATAGGTTCTCCAAAATCAATAGATTTTTTAAAATTTTGTTTTTTATGACTCATAATTTCACCATGCTTCCAAACCTGAACATCCTGATAGTGTGACTTTTATTGAGACTGACTCTCATTTTTTAGGATAAATTCTTTCTTGGGATGAATTGTTTCTTAGGAGTCATGTTAATTCCATCTCTTTGTTCTCCAAGCATTCCTGAAAACTTGGAAAAACAAAGTCTTGGCTTCATTCAAATAAGCTCTGGTTTTGCTCAAGAGATGGGTAGGTTTTCTTTACCAATTTAAATGGATTGAATTTAAACTCTGTTTTCTCCATAAAGACTATATTAATTCTTCTAGAGGCTTTTTTCATTTCCTGACCAATCTGACGAGACCTGTGTGTTACCAACAGTACTAATTGTTCAAATTTATTGTTCACAAAACAAGTTTCCATTTTCTTACCACTATCACAGTTTTCCTTTTATTAAAAAAAAAACCTAACAAATCACTTCCTTTCTTTTTTGCTTCCCATTTCTCTCATCTTTAAGCAGTGGCACAGTCTTGCTATCAGTGCCCAGTTTAAGTGCAACTCTAAGTCCTCATTTCAGAAAGCCTCTCAAAATGCTAATTTCTGTTTTTCTCAGCCCCAGCAAGGCCACATTGACAATGTTCATAATCCCCCTCTCACCCAAAGCCAAAGTTGAAGAATAAGTAGGAGGAGGTCAGAGGAAAATGATAGTTTACCTTCTATCTTTCAGTGTAGATTCGTTTGTTCATGGAAGTTAGTTCAGTGTGAACAATATTATAGTACATCACTCTGTCTCCTGGTAGCTAAACAAGATAGAATTTTCCTGTCCTTTGGAAATCTTTCTCAGGGCTCCTGCGGGCTGTGAGAGCATGGAGTCTACAAAAGATAAGGTCTCAAATCTCTTCAAAAACTACTCACACTTGTTCTGAAACCAAGTCATTAAGCTAGGCAAGTTCCTTCCCCATATTGGCTGTTAACTTTTATTTGTTCGTTACTGCTTTCAAACCTGAACTCTAGGTTTTTCCTGGATTGAGAAGAGAATAACCAGCATCTGCTTTGTTCACAGTAGAGTCTGCTAGTCTGCTACTCAAATGACCTACCTCACATGAGTCTTGAGATGTAGCTTAGACCTTTTGGTTTCATTCTTTCATTCCTGCATATGTTTTTCTTATTCCACAAATTTATTTTGATCACCTATCATTCAAGCATTCTAGGGGTGATGGTTACGTTAATAAACATAGAAGATAGAATTAAAAAAAATCTTTGCCCTTCTGGAGCTTAATTTCTACTAGGGGGAAGGAGAGAGAGAGTAAGCATATCATATAAATTACTGTATATAATGTATTAGTGCTTTGGGGAAAAATACAGAACAGGGTAATGAAGATCAGAAAGGTCAAGTGGAAAGGGATACAGTTTTAAATAAAGTGGTTCGGATAGGTTCCATTGAGAAGGAGACATATCAGTCAAACCTTGAAGGAGGTAAGAGAGTAAAAAAAATGCCATATGAGAGAAGAGTGATTCAAACCAGGGCAATAGTATTGGCGTGGAAGAGATCAAGGCACAGTTACTAAATATTTTTTCATATTTTTGCCAGTGTTAATCATTGAGGGTACAGTGATGCATCAAGTCTGTTTCTTGCCTTCAAGGAGCTTAGAGTCTATAATGGGAGAGAAGTACAAAAATAGGCTATTTCAATATGGTCTGCTAATTGATAAAACATAGAGATAAGGATGAGTGTTAAATAGGCACATAAGAGGAGCTTGGAGAAGGTAATACTGCTAATTATTTCCTTTGGCCAGCATTTGCTAAATAGGACTAAGCAGAGTGTAGATGACTAATTAAAGAAAATTATTTAATTAAAGTTTTCCAAAGGGAAAAAAGGATTAAAATTTGTTTAGGAACATCTCTATAAAATAATCCCATATTTTGGTAGAGTCCCTGCAAAATAGTTTATTAAAATCTGGAAAGTTCTCAGTAAAGAAATCATTTTACTTAGCTTTGTTGATCTTCCAAAACATACTGGGCAATGGAATCCTTGGGAAAACCATTTTACGTCATGTTCCATGTAGACAGTAAGGCTGGATCTCAGGGTATCCTAGGTCTCGGAAAAGATAAAAGCTGTATTCAACCTGGATACATCCCTTCTTATATACATAAAGTGAGAAGTTTATTCTAAATGGTTTCTAAAGGCCTTTTACTTCTGACCTGCTGAAGCCCTTTGAATTCTTTTCTTGAGACTGTATAAAAGGTCCCAAATAAATCAAATTATTCCATAACATTTATACCATAAATATGTAATGAGTGGTTTCTATGTGTTGAAACAGTTCTAGGTTCTGGGACTGCAGCAGTGAAAGACAAGGAGAAGGCTCCCTATCAGGGGAGATGAATAATGAATATATAAGCATGTAAATGAGAGAATGAGATAATTTCAGGTAGTGATAGGTATTATGAAGAAATAATAGCAAACCCTATAGTAATGAGACGGAGAGAAACTAGATGTAGGGACAAAAAACACTTTAGATTGGATAGTTAGGGGAGGTAACAGGAGATGACATTTGAGTTGAGATCTGGGCAATAAGAAGGAGCCAGTCATGTGACAATGTGGAGGAAGAGCGTCCCAGCCCAGGAAAAGATGAATGAAAAATTTCCGAGGCACATAACAGGGTGCAGCGTTGGAGGCTTGAAAAAAAGTTCAGCATAGATGGAGGTCAGAGAACGGAGGTGAAAGAGTAACGCAGGGATTGGCAGATTGCTTCTGCGAAGAACCCGGCAGTAAATAGTGTCAGCATTGTGGCAACTGCTCAACCCTGCCAGTACATCCCCAAAGTAAACATGCATAGAACTTTAAACAGTTGAGAGTGACTGGGCTCCAGTAAAACATGATTTACCAAAACAGACTGGATTAGGCCCAAGGGCCATAATTTGTAGACCCTTGGGGGAGGTCATCAGATTTCAAATGCTAGACAGTGATCTGATCATATGGAACCTGATAGGTCACATGAAGAATCTTGTATTTTATTCTAAGTGTGACGAGAAGTGTACGAGTAAGGATTCTCTAGAGAAACAAACCCAACAGGTGATATCTGTAAATATGAGATTTATAAACGTTCGCAATGGAAGAACCCAAAGTCCATAGCGCAGGCTGTGGAGCTGGAGGCTCCAATGAAGGGTCTGGAAGAACTTCAGAGAAGAGGCTCATTGGCTGAAGAAGTAGTGAAAGCGTCTCTCTTCTTCCTTAAAAGCCTTCAACGATTGGATTATCTCATTGTGGGCAACATGCCTTAGTTGATCACAAGATGTTATTGGCCACAGATGCAGTCATTTAATACATGATTTAATACACCAGCCTTCCATTTTATCAACCAGCCACAAAATCTCCTTGCAAGCCTGACCAGACAACTGGGCATCATCACTTGGCCAAGTTGACAGCAGAACCCAACCATCACAAGAAGGTTAGAGTGTTTTTAGCAGGGCAGTGATGTGATTTGATCATGTTGCAAAAGGCCACACTAACAGTGCTTAGAGAATGAATTGTATAGGCAAGAGTGTAAGCAAGAATAAATGCCATATAATGGTCATAAAAACATAATGAATTATGATCCCTGTCCTCATGGAGCTCACCATTTAGTAGAGAGTCAGCAGAAATAAAGAACTTTTAACTATCAACTATCAGTGTATTAAAGACTTTGAAAAGTCATTCTAAAAAGAAATCCTTTCAATTCAATTGTGTTTATCACAATGCTGGTGTGGGTGGTGCATCTCCAAGTAGGGATTCCAACACACACACACATACACACATACACACCTATGTATGGCATTTCCTTTTCTCTCATTTGTGCAGAGTTGCTTTCATAGAGCATATGTGGGAAATGCAAC